>PVKH010004533.1:0-23235 GCA_004027955.1 Chaetophractus vellerosus | reverse complement strand
CAGAACTGTGTGGGATAGAGTGTAGACTACAATGTGATCTGTGATCCATGCTGAATGGCAAAGCCCCAGGATGCAGTGAATGTGCCACACTAATGAAGGATGTTTATGTAGGAGGGTGTGGGGAGTGGGGCATATGGGAATCCCTATATTTTTGTGTAAAATTCATGTTAATGTAATTATCTTAAAAAAATAAAGATGATATGGTCCAAAAAAAATTAGTTAAAAAATGAAAAGGAAAATCATCAGCTAAGAGTGAGTACTGGGAGGAAGCCACAGACCTGAAGAGGAAAAAAGTGTGGGAGGGGGGGGAAACAAAAAACCAAAGAAAGGTTAAATTAGTTGTTAAAGCTTGGGTCATGTCAGAAGTTAAAAACTCACCCAGGGGGCCGGCTGTAGCCCAGTGGATAGGGCGCCAGTTCACCACATCTCCGAGCGGGCAGACCACCTTGAGAGGGCAAGCCGCTGTGGGTGGGGCAGAGCCACCGTGGGCAGGGTAAAAAGCCGCCACGGGCAGGGTAAAGCCACCACGGGCAAGGCAAGTTGCCCGCGAACATAGCAGAGCCGCCCATGAGCAGAGCAGAGCTGCCTGCAAACAGGGCAAGCCACCTGCACGGTGAGCTGATTCGGTGCGTCGCCGCAATGGGGGGAGACAAAGCAGACACAGAAGAATGCAAAAATGAACACAGCAAGAATAAGCAGAAGGGGGGTGGGATATGTAACAACAGCAAAACAACAACAACAACAAAAATTCACCCAACCATAATTTAATGAAGTCCCTAAATGGAATACTTTACAAAGAAGACTCTCAGAAGAGCTGCACATCCCCAAAAGATAGGAAAGCTATATAAGGTATGGCCCCTCAGGATTTCCCTTCTTGGTGGTTAAAAGTGTCTTTGAAACCAGCCATCCATTAACACTGGTGGGCAGAAGCCCACACTCTTGAGCTCTAAACTCTCTCTCAACTCAGCAGCAAAAATCACTTCATATTTAGTACCCTGGCTTTATATCTCTCTCCTTGTTTCCACTGATATAAAAGGAAAGTGCATCTATATACCAAAGATTTTTCCCATCCTATTCACACTAGTGTTGCCATCTAAACCTAAATTACATCAATGCTTCAGATTTCTAGATTTCATATCGAAAGTGTTAACCTATCTTGCTAACAGAGTGAAATGAAAATAAGTTAGCTGCTCTCCCTTGTGAACATTAGTTGTTAGAAACACTAGCAAGTTAAGTGTAAGCAAATAGCAAGTTTGGAGACTATTGAGGCATAAAGGATTTAGCCTACCACTACTTTGAAATTGCTACTTTTTCTCCTGCTTCAGTCGCTACTCTCATCTTCAGATCTTGTTTCTTGATCTCATTTCTTGTTTCTGTCAGGAAAGCTGCTTCTTATCACCACAAATTTTGCTTCCTGTCTTTACTACCATTTCAGCAGCACAATGATCCCTTTTATCTTCTGGCCGCTGGAATTTGGGTTTCTCTTCCTTCTTTTCTCTTTCATCCTGTGCTTCCTGGATTTGGCACAAGCAGTGCCTGGCACTAATGGCTCAGCCGCTGTGAGAGTTATAAGTACTGGTTGGAAATTATTCCCATTCTAAGCATTTGGCAGCTTGCATTTTGGGGTGCTGCTTGGGATTATGTGGGGCCACGTGTTCAATACTGGTCAGTAAATTGTGAGCGGCTCTATGTGTATCTCTTCCTCGCTGAATACTCAATGAGCTTTATGAAGCATGGGAAAGTTTTCTCTTTCTCTTTGGTCCCAGGGATTGGAAGTGTTCAAGATGGTGGCTGTGCTATTCTGACACCCTGAAGCCCAGAGTGACTACAATGAGGAGATCTTTTCTATCAACTCAAAATATGGCATAAGCAAGAAATAAAAGTATTTGTTTTAAAAGATTTTGGGGGGTGTTTATTAGCATAACTGAGTTTATAGAATATTCTATTGTAGTGAACTAAATGGTCCCCCACACATACCCTGCCAAAAAAAAAGTTTTGTCCGTGTCCTAATCCGTGGAAACAGTAGATATGGCCTTATATTGTAAGAGAGTGAATATTACCTTATTTGGCCAAAGATGTGATTAAGTTAAAGCTGTTGAAAGGAGGAATGTTTTTTTGGATTATCAGGGTAATTGCAAGTGTCCTTATGAATTGTGGCATAGGAAGAGTTGCCAGACAGGTGAGAAGCAGCAATGGGACCACAGAGGCAGAGACTGGAGTGATGCAGCCACAAGTCAAGGAAGAGCAATAGCTGGAAGGGGTGAAGAACAGATTCTCCTCTCAATTCTCCAGAGAAAGGCCCTGCCAACACCTTGATTTTGGACTTCTCGTCTCCAGAACTATATAGCCACTGAGAATATTGCTTTCTTCTTGTTGGTGAAGAAATGACATATCATGGTTTCTATACATAGCACATCGTCATTGGTTGGGGATGGAGTAGGGAGTGGAAGGTGGTTACTCTTATAGAACTGGAATTTTACTGTACTTTTTGTTTACTTCCAAGTTTAAGACTGTTCTGGAAGCTAAGAACCATAGATCTGACAGCCAAACCACTGACAGTGTAGGATAAGACCATATATCTGAAAAACAGGGTAATATCCAGTTAGTTTGACAGAGACAGACATGATCCAATACAGAGGTTGGCATGGGGGGAGAGTAGCTGCTGGGACAATGAGCCAGGTAAAGGTTGTGAGAGAAAGGCCAATAAAGCAGACTTCTCAGTGTAAATAGTATAACTTAGAGTAAGAGGTTACTCAGTCTACCAGCCAACATCAGATGGAACAACATCCTGAGCTAAGAGGCACCTTCTGACTGGCAGACAGAGGACAGAGAAGAAATCCAAGTTATGCTGGGTAGCAGGAGAAGCCAGAACTTAGTCCCAAGGTTGGCTTTCAGTCCTAGGACTGTCATTCCTGGAAATTGGTAATACCGAAGTAAGGTTCCAAACCTGGAGTCTTTACTTACAATCAAGAGAGGTGCTTGGTCTAGGGATCCAAAGTACAAGCTCATATAAAGAAAAGGGTATAAGGTCAGGATTTAATCCAAGGGACAAGGCAGAAAACCATCGCACTGTGGCTCATGGTCTAGATCAGGCCAACTGCAGATTTCTCCTGTCTATGTTCAGGATCAACTCTTAACAATGGAGTGGGCTTGACCTTGCAAATAACTGTAAAGACAGTAGCCATCCTGTGGCAGGAAACTGTAGCAACCTTAAACTTGAGTAATTACCATTTCCTTCTATTTCTGTTTTTCTTTCTGCTTTGCCCTTACTCTCATTAGAGGAATAATCAGAATTGGGTTGTATGATTAATAAAGTCCTGAAGGAATCGAATAGATTAATATCTTGATAGATCCTCATTTGCTCATACTGATATATATGGTTCTCTCTAGCCCTGTATGGTTCTTTTTAATTCCTGTTCCTGAGTGACCCACAAATACAGCATTGCATAGAATGATGCCCCTACATATTTATTGCTACCTCTATTCATCTCTATCATTATATATATTTCTACTTCTATATGTTTTTCTCACCTCCCAATTCATTCTTTAGAGCCATTTTCTGGTCTATTTTCAATTCAACCAGCTTCTAGATGAGCTGTTCATTTTTTCTTCTGGTCTTGGCATTAAGTGCTCAACAATTTGTTCCCAAACATTTACCTTGATTGCTTCACAATCAAATTTCATATTTACCAATCCCTTCCCTAACTTCATAGCTTCAGATTGCCTCAGAGTTTGCCTGGCCTCCTGAACCCTTACTTCATTGCTACTCCAGTTTGGCTATCTGACTTGATCCAGCTTGTTGAACAGGATTTAGGTTCCATAGCAATAACTGTATGATGCCTGCTTTTAGGACACATCCTAGTGCTCCCTGGAATCTAAAGAGACTCTTAGGTGTTATCTTCCTACTCAAAAAACAGAACTATATCCTACATAATCTGAGCCAGGTAATTTGAGAAATTAAGGTATATCTTCTTATATAGAACAAGGAAAATATAAATTAATTTTAAAGAGAAGGAAGAGGAAAAATGAAAAAAAAAACCACTTTTATTCAGCCAAATGGCAATCTTTACAGGTAAAAAAACATATATAACTATAAGTGACATATCTTTTAAATAATTATTGAATCAAAGCCTAGAGGTCTATACGTTAAGCATGGTTTTCCCTCTGACTTGTTTTGTGACCTGGAAAATACATATATATAATCTCTCTGTTCTCAGTAAGAAAGGGAAAGGGCTGGACTAGAAGAGCTCTAAGGTCACTTTTAACTATATAATTATAATTATTTTCATAGATGTTTTCAGGTCATAGTTTCTAATTTGTTTTAAGAACCAATAAAAATTGAAATTATATTTTATTTTGTAAATAATCCTATTAAACTATACTATTAAATAATCCTATTAAAATTTCTGCATTTAATCACTACAAATTCTATTATTAAAAAATAATATATATTTTAAACAATGACCATTTACTGAGTTCTTACTTTGTACCACACACTACTAAAGTCTTTACTTATGTGGTCTCATTATAGTACCCACTATCCCTGTTAAATACTTACTGGTATTTTCTGTATTTTAAAAATAAAGAAACTGAAAAATGAAGTGATTTGTCCTGTTTTATACAGCTAGGGAATAGATTTGAACCCAAGTCCATTTCACTTGTGTTCTCCTGCTCTTAATTATTAGCCATTCCTGCTACCAGAGAAAATAATTATAAGGAATTGAATGCTGCACTGCCTAACACTATAGTCACAGAAGCAATTTATTTTAAGAGTTTAAACAGCCTTTAATGGAACTTAAGTACATGTTAATTATCAAAGGAAAAGGAGAAAAATAGTACAATGCATGTTAACTTTCACGAGATGGATATTTGGCCTTAAACTATGTAATTATTTATAAAATACATCTAACATTTTTTCAGATGATAAAAATAATGCATATCTATTGTAGTATTCAGATAATATGGAAATATATAAAGAAGAAAAGTTGTAATCACATCTAACCCCATCCTTTAGACAAAAATATTGTTAATATTTTTCTTTCTTTCTGGCATTTTAATTAAATATATACTGTTACATTATATATGGTTTTAAACCCTTCTTATGTCACTTTAAAAATATATAGTTAACCTTTTTTAAATAATTCACTATTTGGCATTGTAACATTTTTTTTTACTTTGTATATTGAAATAATTTCATATTTACAGCAAAGTTGCAAAAATACTACAAAGCACTCTGGTTTATCCTTCACCAAGATTTCCCAATTGTTAATATTTAACCAAATTTGTCTTATGTTCCCTTTCTGCATGTGTGTGTGTAGTGTGTATTTCCTAAGAACAAGGACATTGAGTTACATAACCTCAGTGTAATTATCAATATTAAGAAATTAACCTTGGTACAGAGCTATTATCTGCTATACACACCATATTCAAATTCTGCCAGTAGTTCCAATAAATGTCATTTGCAACAAAAGAAAAAGTTCTGCTCCAAGATCTCATCCAGGCTCATACATTCTATTCAGTTCTTCAATGACTTTGATCTTTTAAACAGGAACAGCTCTTTATTCTGTGTTTGTCTTCCATGGTCTTGATATATTTGAAGACTTCAGGGCAATTATCTTTTAGAATGTCCCCAAATTTGGGTTTTATGATATTTCCTCATGGTCATATCCATTTTGTACATTTTTGGCAGGAATACTACAAAGTGAGGTAAGACTTGTCTCTTGTGATATTAAATTTTTTCACTTTACCAAAATGGTATCTGCCATGTTTCTTCCCAGGAAAGTTAAACCATGCAATAATAGCAAAGATAGACAAATAGCAGACAGAAGCAGAATTTGAGTCTATAAACAGGCCCACACATATATGGTCAAATGATTTTTTTACATCAATGGTAGGTATTTCAGTATGAAGAAATATGTCTATTTTTCAACCAATTATACTGAAAGCAATATACAAAAAATGGACACCTACCCTGTCCTCACAAGATATACAAAAATAATCAAACTGGAGCTTATACTTAACTCTATGAGTTATAATTATAAAATGTCTAGTTGAGAACATATATAGAAACATTAGCCACTTTAGGTATTTCAAATATATCTTAAACGAGATACAAAAATTCCAAGCTATAAAATAAAAAATAATCTATAAATTGTATGTCATCAAAGTTAAAACATTTGCTCTTTAAGACACAAACCAATGAAGACACAAACCACAGATGAGAAGTTTTGCAAACATCTGTCTGACAAGGGACTTGTACCTATATATATATATATATATTTCTACCTCTCAATACTGAAAAAAACAAATAAAAATGAGTGAAATATTAGAACATATACCTCAAAAAGAAAATATACAGTCAGCAAATAAGCACATAAAAAGATTCCCAATATCATTAGTCATTAGGAAAAGAAAATTAAAAGCACAAAAAGTTACCACTATCCTATAAATTTAATGTTAAAAAGACTGAGTCTACCAAGTTTTGGCAAAGATATGTAGGAGCTGAAACTCTCATATACTGTGGTAGAATGGTAAAATGGTACAACCTTTTGGAAGAGTTAAGCAGTTTCTTAAAATGTTAAACATATATCAACCATAGGACCTAGCCATTGTACTTTGTATTTTCCCAAGAGAAATGAAAGTATATTTCCATATAATGACTTCTAAATGAATGCTTATAGCAAGTTTATTTTTAACAGCCCCAAACTGGTAAAATCCAAATGTCTATCATTATATAAATGGCTAAACAAATTTTGTTATATCCATGCAATGGGATGGCACTAAGCAATGAAATCAATATATGAAGGTATAAAAATTAATATACTTAGGAGCAGAGGTGGCTCAAGCCATTGAGAGCCTCCCTCCCACATAAGAGGTCCCAGGCTCAGTTCCTGATGCCTCCTAAAAAGAAGATGAGAACACAATGAACAGACACAAAGAGTAGACAGCAAGAACAAACAATGAGGGGGGGGTAGAGAAATAAATTAATTAATAAAAAAATTTATATACCTGCAACAATGTGGGCAAAGTAATTATGTTGTGTGGAACAAGGCAGTATGCACACCCCCACCTTACATTCTGTAAGATTCCATGTATATAAAATTCTAAAAAATACAAACTAATCTGTAGTGTCAGATAGCAAAACAGTGGTTGCCTGGGGACTGATAGGGAAAAGAATGAGCCCAAGAAGACAGGAGAGGGAGAGATTAGAATGGGGCAAAAGGAAACTTTTGCAGGCAATGAATATGTTCATTATTTTGAGATGGTGTTGGTTTCACAAATGAATACATTATATCAAATCTCATCAGAGTGTTTGTTTAAATGTGTGCAATTTATTGTATCTCACTATACTTTAATAAAGTTGAAAAATTAGTAAATCTAAAAAGGGAAGGTATCATTTTTGAAGGCTTAAAATTTTTAAAATTTTGTGAAGTTATCAAATAAATGATATAAATGATAGTACTTTAAAAGAATAAAAAGAAGCAAAAAGAATTAACAGAAGAAGAGAGAGGTGATAGCATTCCAGGAAGTGAAAACAGCAAGTGCAAGGACCCTGGGGCAGGTTAGAACTTTTCATTAACCCAAAGGCTAATGTGGCTGAAATGCATGTGAGCCACATAGAGGCCAGCAGATACCAGTTCCTGTGGGGCATTATGAGCTAGCTTGCCTCCCTCCCTATTTCCTTCCCTCCTTCCCTCCCTCCCTTACTTCCTAGGACTTTGCACTTTATGTTAAATGCAAAGGGACTATAATTAGTCTAGAGTTGGTAGGTGTATGCCCAAGGGACTTAAATCTTTGGGCTGTGCAACACCTACTCTTTAGTTCACTGGACCCACCCAGGACAACTAACAAGGAGGAGATTATGGATAACCACCATACCAAGGAACCAAGAGTCTACAACTTTAAGCAAGAGAGTTCCATCCATCAGCCATGTGGGATCAAAGACCCCTCTCAATTAGAGGTGGAGTGGGCAGCACCATCCCAGAATCCTCAGGATTGGGGAATGAAATATGGACTAAAGTAGACTTACTGTTATTCTACTATAGACTTATTGTGATTCTACCAATGGAAGAAATTATATCATTGATGTGGAGGCAGTGGCCACTGGAGGTTCTGAAGGCAGGGAGAGGGAAAAACAGGTAATACTGGGGCATTTTCGGGACTTGGGAATTGTCCTGAATGACATTGCAATGACAGATACAGGCCATGATATATCTTGCCATAACCTACAGAATTGTGTGGGAGAGAGTGTAAACTACAATGTAAACTATAATCCATACTTAGTGGCAATGCTCCAAAATGTGTTCATCAATTGCAATGAATGTACCACACTAATGAAGGATATTATTAATATGGGAAAATGTGGGAGGCAGCGGGGCATATGGGAATCCATTATATTTTTAAAGTGTAACATTTATGTAATCTAAGTATCTTTTTAAAAAAATAAAAAATATATTTTAAAAAATGCAAAGGGATACCACTGAGGGACTTAAGTAGGAAGGTTCTCTCCAAACTGATATTACTGTAGCTCATAAGTAGCTAATAGCCTTGTGAAAAGACAATAGTATAAGCTAGGTAACCTGGAAGGAAGTTCTTTTAGTAACCTATATGAGAAATGGTGGTGATTTGCATTAGGGTAGTGACAGTGGAGATTGAAAGGAGAGAGTCAAATTATATTTTGGAGACTGATATGGTAGTATTTGGCATAGACTTAGGGAAAGAGAATGGGAGGCAAGAGAAAGTGGGAAAATGCAGTAACAGTCTTTAAAAATGTTAAAGAAGGAAAAATAAGTAAGGGAAATTTTTTTTTTAATTCAGTTTTGAGAAGACTATAAAATATCTAAGTGAAATTACAGCAGATGTAAGTGGATTTATGAAAATAAATGTCCTTAAGCCAGATAAACTAAAAAAAGTACAACTATAGAACTAAAAGCATCTTCATTTCACCCATCAGCTCCTTCATTTAAAATAGAGGAAAGCTATGGCTGTAGGAGGCCCAGTGAGAGGAAGGGACAATTCTACTCTCATGCAGTTAGTATCCAGGGCTATTTTCTCTCTACAGGATCAGCAGATTATTAGGAGCATGGACTTACCCTGTACTCTGTGACACTCTGTATATTATTGTAGATTGTATTTCATCCAATCTGATATTTTTAGAGGTGTTTTTCAATTAAACCTTGACCGTTTTGTGTGGTTAATTGAGAAAAAAAAATGTATAATCTGAGTGTTCTATCCCAGGCTTCACTAATCTCTGGGTATAAACTAGGTTTCATTGAAACTAAATTAAAATAATGGTTCCCACCCCCACCCCCCCTCCTTTGATGCAAGACCTTAGTGTACCTTCCTCCCTTCCTCAACATATGCTTCAATAAGAACTCCCAGAGAAATACATTGCTGACTACTCATGTTTTTCTCCATTTTTCATCATGGTATCTTGTCTCTGCCTTTGCTTCAGGTGTTTTCCAGCAAATGCTCTTCCATCTGCCATGACTCTTTCTTGGTGCCTGCCTGCCCTCCTCTCCATCCTAATGAGGCCCTGAGGTCTGTGGTGGGTGCTATGAGTGTCTCTGGGTGTGTGGTGAGCAGGGATGGGTGCTATGGTAGTGGTCAGGATGGCGGAAAAATATCCCTGTCACAAATGAGAATCATTTATTTCCCTGAACCCTCAAATGGCACTTCTCACAGCAGATTCTTCCAGAGTTTTATGAAGGCATCTCATTTGGCTGCTTTCTCTCTTGGGTACAGCTTCAAGTCCTTCAGACCTGATAGTGTAGAATAGGAAAAGGTGATGACGGCAAGGGGCAAATGAAAACTGGGTTTTCTTCCTCTCCCTTCAGGTACCATGTGAGGTGGGGCAAAATAAAACAAAACAAAAAATAAACAGCTCTTTCTTCCTTTAGTTAAACAACCAAACACAACCCCCGGGTGTATTCATTCATATAAACAGAGATCAACAGTGGTTATGGGCCACTAGTTCCATAAAGATAGAAACTATATTTCTGAATTTGGTTTCTTCTTGAAGAAAATATCATGCCGAATTCATTTTCACACACACACAAAATAAAACCTAGATATGCAAAATGACTTTCTCCCATAACATGAAACAAGTTGGCCTTGGAATTGGGATTAGTGCCCAAAATTAGGTCTGTGCCAATTGTCACTTCTAACTGCAGAGGGATACAATGGTCTCATTATTAAACAACAACAACAACAAAAACAACAAAACAAACCTCCCTGAATAACAGTAATGCAATGGTGTATTATGAACAAAGGTATATATCATGTGATGAGTGACTATTTGTATGTATATATATGCATATGTCTATGTGTTTCTGTGTGCATTTCCTTTAAATTGTTCCTGTATACCTGAAATGAGTCTTCACAGTAAATTCGCTGACTTTGGTAATAATATCCTTTATGAGGATATCAAAAAATAAATAAATAAAAGGTGTTTTATATTTCCATATCTTCCATACAAACAAAAGTACATTGGAACAAATCCTATTTCAGCATCTTTAGTTCTTTCCAGCTCTAGGCTAAAACTGAGAGGAAACAAATGGATCTCTATTTTCAACTTTCTTTAAAGCTCCTTTTGTTCTGTCCTTACATCCACAATACAAGTAATACTTCCAAACCAAATATACTGTTTATGTACAGGATAGATATGCCAACGTCAAGAAGCTCGCTGAATATACTTTCAACCTTTGGGATGTTGTTTCTATTAATGGAGATGACTGAATTTATACAAAGTGACTCACTCCAGGTTTTGCAGGGAAACAAGGTCATTATCTACATTAATTTGCTAAAATAACATTTTTCCTGTGATATATGAGAAAAACCAAGATCCTGCCCTTAATTTTCCTTTTAAAATTCAGACTGAGTCTCACTTCTCCTTCAATCAGTTTTCTTATTTTGTAGTCTTCTAACACCTTAACAAAAATGACTTTTCTTTTGTTTTAAAACAGTTGCTGCAATGATGCTTTTTTTTTAATGTGGTTGAGTTTTCAAACAAGAGAACTGTTTTAATGACCCAATGACCTATCTTCAAAGAAGCAAGATAATCCTTTTTTTTCTTTTATTCTATATTTCCTTGTAAGATCCAGTTAAAACTCTTGACTGCCTAATGCTTGCTGAGCTGCTTCAAACTGTTAAATGCAATTTGCCTTAAAATAGCATAAACTGAAATACATCAATAAGCTGTAGTGAGATTGGAAATTTAGGATTCTGAATGATTTTTGCAAATCAAAGGGGAGTATCATATTTAAAATCATTTCTGTACCTTTTTATGTAAAAGTCATGGAAAGATTTTTCCTTTTTTGTTGTTCAATATTTCAAATTCTTGTTAAGATTTTCAAATGTACTTAATGATTTCTCCTTTGTCAGATGGAATTAGAATTCATCAGTATAAAAAGGAAACTTATGCCACTTTAAATCCTGACAAGTTGCTAGAGTTTCATGATAGTAATTTAAGACTACATTATGGTGTTTAAATAAAAGCAAAGCGTCTTTTTCAAATTCTCTTCTATAGAGAGGAACTGCAGGGTGAAAGCAGCCACAGAACTCTGATGCCTTTGGCTCTTTAAGATGTTGAAGATCTAGCTACACTGCCTTTGAGTGCTAGGCTGATCTTGGAAAAATCAGAGAGTCTCAGCTCCTTTGAAAATGTGATAATTGTGTTAGCATTTAAAAGATAATAAAAATTATCAGCATTTATACAGCAGTTGTCCCAATGACAGCTTTTTGAATAATTAATATACACGTATATAAGGTGAAAATTTTAAAATATTTGCATTGTGAATATTTGTTTTATTAATGGAAAATAAATGAAAAAATTATATACATTAAATCTTGCAAATATTCTTCAGGAAATAGTTCCCTTCTTCCTTGATCTTCCTCAGGTATGTAGATAATAATAATACTACCTTAAAATTCTAGGTGTTTTTAACATTTCAGAACATTGATGTTCCTAGACATCGTTCTATATATTCTATAATATTTTTGGTTCTCCTTTTTAAGATGTGGTATAGACCTAGTGTGATATGCCTTCTGCAAAAGGATACAAGTCTGGAAGTCTTTGAGGACTATAATTCTTTTTAAAAAGATACAGACATCATTCTTTGTGAAGCAAGAATAAAATCTTGCCTTTTATTCATTGTCAGTGGGTCTGCTCTTCCAGAATACATTACTATCTTTCTTTTATCTAATAGCCTATTACAGATTGCAGAGCATGTAAAAGCAGTGCTATTGCTCAGGGTCTGGAGATTTCATTTTTTTATTTCAATGCCATTATTAAATAACCCCTTAGATGGAAATTCAATACAGGCATGCTACATGATAAGCTATGTTAATAGCTCATGTTATGCAAGAATTGAGCAATTACTTGAAACTTAATAGTAGGCCTGTGAAAATGAGTAATTGGCCAGATTCTCATCCACAGTGATGTTGTGCAGTTACCTTAGCGTTAATAATTAGACTGTGGTCCTTTGAAAAGACCTCATGAAGCAGGGCCAGATTACTAAGGAGGGGATTCCTTTTATACACCTCTATTGAGGTGTGGGGGACAGAAACACTTTAAGATATTGTTTGTTTGAACAGGAGATGTATTGCAAAGAATGAGATTTGAGCAGTGGGACAATAATTTTGATGTTGTTTAGTTTTATACAAACCTATCTCCTCAAAACAATACAATATGAATCGCATTAATATTCTCACAATACAAAGAATATAATAAATATAAAACACACAGTAAATGTGAAGCCTAATTTAAATTTGCTTCAGAAAGAGAAAAAAATTCAAAATATAAGAATTCAGGAACAGAGAAAGAAAAATAATCACCGGCTGGCAGATTAGGTATAATTATAATTAATGATGATTATGTTATTATACCCAGAAAGAAGTGATACAGAGAAACTACATTGGAAAAGAAGAGTAATCAGGAAAAGTTTGAAATGTTGGCCTTATAAGCAGGAGTCATATAGTTATGTACCCATTGAGTTGACATAGATGGTTCTTGTGGCATTTTATAGTTCTATAATATCCCATGTTTTATACCATCCCTTAGAAATCACTGATATCAGGCATAGCATTAAAAAGGGGACCTTTACTGGAAATTCTCAGCAAAACTTTATATATCCAATTGTAAGAAATAGTTTAATGATTGACTTAGAGTTGGAAGAGAACATTTTGTACAAAGTGATTTATTTTTCTAATGAAGACAGTCTTATCCAGAGCAGTTACTAATACAAAATCACAATACGTAGTTAGTGAAAGATCTGGGGCTAAATTCCAAGATTCTTGTTGCACAGATCAGAGATCATTAAAACTGACTTTTTAGGCATAGACTTTTAAGAATTTTTAGGTAACATAAAGAGAATTTTTTTGAATATGCATTTTATCTTTATTCATAATACCTCAACCTGGAGCAACTCAAATGTCCATCAATAATAGTATGGGTATATATTTTTGTTTTATTCATGCAATATCAAACTACCCATCCATAAGATTAAAATAAACTGTTTATCCACACAAAGCCAAGGATGAAGCACAAACACAATTTAGTGGGCAAAAGAGGCAGACATCAAAATGAGTATTCAGATTTATTTTCATTTTATGAAGTTTAAGACCCAGCCAAACCTATGTGTATTGATAGAAATCATAACTAAGGCTATGTATGCTGGGGCAGGGGCTGTATTGATGGGTATTGATTGAAAAGTTGTAGGATGTATATTCTGAGTTAAAGCACATAGTTCATATCTTTACAGGATTATTGAATACAATAGGAGAATACAACATTTTAATAATTTTAATCATATACTAAGATTGGTACATTTCATTACATTTTGAATTTACATTCATACAAAAACGAAAAAGAGGGATGGCTGGTAAATCTATGGGTCTTGAACAGAGCCTTTTGGTGGCTTCAAGGCCATGGAGGCTCTGTAACCCTCTGTGGAGTCTGGCTTTGGGCTGATGCTTGAGAAGCTTTGAGAAGTGAGATGGTGCTACTACCAGGTGACAAGTCCCAGCCACACATTCTACAACGACTTGACATCAGATTTTGTCTGGGTCTCTAATTATTCTTCAGTCCTGTGTAAGGGAACAATTTTCAGACCTTCCAGTGGAGCAAAGCAATAATTTTCTTTTTGAAGAAGTAGCAGTCCTCTAATTTGTTGTCTCAGAATTATCCTCTCCTTGGTCTTGTTAGAACCTCTGGAGAATGAATGTAGTTCAAATAACCTAAGATGTTTTAGGCATCATGTCTATCATTAAAATTGTACAATTTGCTACCCAAAGATCTAGAAAATTCCAGTATTTCAAGCCAGGAGGTATCTTAGGCACAAGATAGTTTGTATAATAGAATCTGCAAGATGCCTAGACAGGTAGTTTCAGAGAAAGAAATAAGTTTATCATCTTGGAGTAATCGTCTTTTCTTTTAAATAAACCAGCTCATGCAAAGAACTTAGAATATTGCCTGTAAGCACATAGAAGTGTAAGCACATAGAAGGTTCCATGTAAGTGTTTGCTACTGTTATTATTACTTTTATGATCATCATCTTCATCATGCCCTCTAATGTCCTCTTGGATACTTTGACCCTGACATGACTCCATGGGATTGAGAACCCTTATCCTTTCATCGTGTATCCCCAATGCTAAGCGTATTGTCTCCCATACAAGAGATAATCTAAAGTTGCTACCTGAATGAATATTCCTACAACATGCAGGTCAATATTGTCTCTTTCTGTGTAAGATAGATCCAAATATGGCAATATTCAAATTGCTACAAAACATCCAAGTATTTAAAGCCAAGGAAAGTAAGGCAAGAGAACAGGGGAAAGAGAAATAAAAGAAGACAGAATTTGTTTTGTGGCATAGATTCAGGGCTCCTCTATGGCTACCATGGCACATGGTAGGCTGAATCATCACACCCCCCAGATGTCCACATTCTAGTCTCTGGAACTGGTGAATATGTTACCCTATACTGTAAAAGGTACTTTGCAGGTGCATTAAAGGTCTTGAGTTGGGGAGGTTATCCCAAAATAGCTGCGTGAGCCAATGTAATCAAAGGGTCCTTACAGAGGGAGTCAGGAGGATCAGAGTTAGAGAAAGAAGATGTAAGGACAAAGCAGAGGTCAGACAGGAGATACTATGCTGTGATGCTAGCTTTGAAGATGAATAAAGTAGCCATGGGCCAAGAAATATAGGCATCCTACAGAAACTGGAAAAGACAAGGAAATGAATTTTCCACTAAACCTTCCACAAGGAGGGCAGGCTTGCCACCCCCTTAATTTTATACCAGTGGAACTGATTTCCAGGTTCTGACCTTCAGAACTATAAGATATTGGTGTTGTTTGCACAACTAAATTTGTGGTAATTTGTTACAGCAGGAACAGGAAACTAAACTTATGCAATATCTCTATAAATTAAGGCTTATTAGAGTATAATATGAGTGACTAGGCTTTGTGTCTTTGTAGTTACAGTGTGTCTCCCTTAAAAGTGCTCATACCTCTTAAGTATGCCCACTCATTCCCATTCAAAGAAAGTGCCTCTTTTCCCTTTCTTCTCCTTTCCTCACTCAATTTTCTGTTTTAAATGTACAGATGTATATGAACCTGATTCTTCCCTGGCCTTATCAGTTCAGTGAATACTTACATGGTCACGGTAATTTTAATAGTTCAGAATTTACTGGCCCTTTTCTTACTTTGCAAAGGGCCTGCCTCCAAAGTATTCCTGGGATTCCTCAGAGGTTGCTTTACATTTTTTGATAATAGTCCACTTCTGCTGGGTGATATGCTGCTCCCTGATATAACAGTTCTCTATAGGGCCTCCCTGGCAGACAAATTGCTTGTACAGCACATACTGTGTTTGCATCATGTGCCACTGGATGCACCCAATACACTGGAATCTTTTTAATGTCACATGTTGCAGATAATTTTTGATAAGAATATGACCTAATTGTTCTTAGTACTTGTTAGGGATTGAATCATGTCCCATACAAAAGGCACATTGAGGTTCCAACCCTGACCCTGTGGGTATGAATCCATCTATAAATAGGACCTTTGAAGATGTTATTAGATAAGGTGCCCAAACTCAATGAGGGTGGACCTTAACCCAAAATGGCTAAAGTCTTAAACTGGACATGGAAAGAGACGCTAAAGGGAGCATCCAGAAGCGGGAAGTCCACAGAACCTGGAAGAGAAAGGAGAAGATGCTTCCATGTGCATTGTCATGTGATGGAAAAGCCAAGGAACCACAAAGATTGCCAGCCAGCTGGAAGATACCTACTCCAAAGGAAGCAAGCTTTCTATCCTCTGAAACCATGAGCCCGTAAATTCATAGGTTATTAAGCCAACCTATTGTATGATATTTGTTTTAGTAGCCGGGAAACCAATACAGTGAATGTACTGGATTCCATAGGGTCTCCCCAAAATTCATGTCTCTCCAGAATCTGTGAATGTGACTTTACTTGGAAATAGGTTCTTTGCAGGCATAATCAAGTTAAAATGAGGTCCTACTGGGATGGGGTGGACCCTAAATCCAATTTGACTTGTGTCCATATAGAAAGAGAGAAATTTGGACCCAGAGACACAGAAACAGCAGGAAGACAGCCATGTAAATATAGAGGCAGAGATTGCATTGATGCTGCCATAGGTCATGGAACACCTGAGGCTATCAGAAAAGGGAGGAAACAAAAAAGAATTCTCCCGTAGAGGCTTCTGAGAGAGCATGGCCCTGCCAAGACCTTGATATAGGATCTCTACTCTCCAGAACTGTGAGAGAATAAATTTCTGTTCTTTTAATCTACCCAGTTTGTGGTACATTGTTACAGCAGCTCTACAAAACGAATATAGTATTCTATTGTGCTAAATGTGTCCCAAGGTAGTGCCTACAGTATCTGACAGTGTTTTTAGTGAGACAGTTCCTTCATGTTTTATTTAACCACCTTCTGTTTTCTGTGGGATTCAAAAGTGAATTTGACTGGAGGATGCTTGGGAGACAAATCTGAATGAAGCTGCCATGTTGTATTCAGAATTGTCCTCTTCTCCTGACAACAATGGCATTTGTATTACACGTAATTCCTTTGACTTAGATCCTTCTTTCTCTAGGAAACTTTCTCTCCCAGAAGTTATCTCAGTATCTTCATGAATACATTTTTATTAAGGCTCTGTTAATCACATAGGTAGTCATGGCCAGCTTTAAATATGGCTTGAACTTCTCAGGCTTCATGAAAATTGGCTTTGGGGAGGTTTTCTCCACCTGCTCACCAGTTATGACATAATGGCACTTGAACTCAGTATGGATTCATCTTTACCTCTATTGTTATGCTCCTCTAAACCTGATATAGTTTAATAACCTAAGAACACTGTTTAGTCTCAGTTTCCTTACTGTGTAAAGCCAGGATTAAAATACTGATCCATCCACAAAGATTGCTATAGTAATGAGTTTGTGTCTGAAAGGTAAATCTATTTTAAGTCCTTACTTCTTGGTTTTGTTGTCACAATATAAAGAATCCAATCCACCTGTATATACTGTGTTCTCAAAGTTGTCATCACCTGCAGAATTTTTAAGGAATGATTATCTACCCCAAACAGAAGAGGTGGATATGAGGTGTGTGCTGATTAGGTTGAGCCTAAACTGATAGCCAGAAATGCTAATTGTGGCCAAAGATGTTGGCAAATGCAGAGCTTCATCAGTACTTTCAATTCTTAGAAGCTGAATAATTAGCCCAGTGCTTACTCTTATTGGATCTTATCATTTTAACTTTTTTAATATCATAGTTCAGGTCTATTGTAAAAATTAGGAATAAATAATGGTTATTTCACACCTTACTCAAAAAAACAATATCTGCTCAGGAAGAACACTATGTTCTGGTAACCATTCTGCCACTGTCATATTTATCTATTTCAGCATAACAGACTGCCTCAAATATGAGCATCTTAAAACAACAAAAATTATCTCACACAATTTCTGAGGATCAGAAATCTGGGATCAGCTTAACTGGGTGGTTCTGGTTCAGAGTCTTTTATGAGCTCACAGCCAAGTGTTGCGTGAGGCTCCACTCATCTGAAGATTTGACTGGGGCTGAAGTATTTGCTCACTCATGTGGCTGTTAGAAGGAGGCTTTGGTTCCTTGCCATTTGGGCCTTTCCATTCAGCTGCTCATGACTTGGCTCCTCACTTCCCACAAAGTTAATGATCAGGGAGACATAGAGACAAAGAGACAAAGAGAGATAGAGACAGAGAGAGAGACAGAGAGAGAGAGAGAAAGGTTACACTGACTATTCTTAGTCTCTGAGTCACACACCATCACTTCCATTCACTGTAATCATTAGAAGTAAATCACTAATTCCAGCCCACATTCAACAGGAGGGACTAAGAATGCAGAAAGGCTTGAATAGCAGGAGGTAGGGGTCACTGGGGGCCATCTTGGGTGCTGGTTCCATAGTCACCAATGTGCTGCCTGAACTTGACCTAGGTGCTCTTCTTCTAGGAGCTTTTGTTTTCTCCTGTTATAAGTTTATGAATTTTACTGGATGAGGTCTCTATCAATCTGGGCTCTCAGATGATGATAAGATCCTGGAGGATGATTTGATACTGGAGTTGCTGAAGAGAAACATAATCAGTGAGTGGGAGAATTTAGCACTAGTATCTATTTTAGTTTCCTAGGCTGCTCCAAGCATATATCATGAAATGGCTTGGCTTAAACAATGGGAATTTATTAGCTTATAGTTTTGAGCCCATGAAATGTCCAAATCAAGCCATCATCAGGGTAATGTTTTCTTTCTGAAGACTGGCTGCCAGCAATCCTTGGCTCCTCTGCTACATGACGTGCATGGTAGCATCTGGTTGGCCTCTCCCTTCTCTTCCAAGTTTCATTGATTTTTAACATCTTGCTTCCGAGGCGCGTGCGCTCTCTCTCTCTCTCTCCCCCTCCCCCCTCTCTCCTTCTGTATTCATTGTTTCTCTAAAGGACTCTAGTAATAGGGTTAAGTCCCATCCAGAATGAGATGGGTCACACCTTAAATGAAGTAGCCTCACCAAAAGCTCCTACTCACAATGGATGTATACCCGTAGGGATGGATGAGATTTAAGAACGTGTTTTTCTGGAGTACATACAGCTTCAAACAGCCACAATACCTTTATTCCAATTTCCTACTGTGACCACTGATTTTTCAATTTTTTTTGATATCTAAAACACCGATCAAGATGCCTTGTTGATTTTAATCAATAGCTATTTTTAATATAGTATTATAGGTTATTTTGCATACCAATCTTAAGCATTAATGTTTAAATTCTCTCATTTTACCATTAAAGAAACTGAGATTCAGAAATGACTCAAGTACTGCTCAGAGTTATAAGGTTCTGACATTTATCATTGTAACATATCTTATGTAATAGCGCTATTTTTGCTGAGGTAATAAATTAAATAACATATATTGAGAATTTACCATCTGCCCAGGACACTTCTAAGTGCTCTTTAAATCCTTCCAACACCCCGAGTGAGGTAGAAACAAAGTGGTTTGCTTTGGTCACACAGCTATTCCTTGGCACAGTCAGGATTTGATACCAAAAAGTCTAACTCCAAAACCCAGGCTCTCAGCACCTATATTCTACTGTGTACAGAGAGGGTACACAACTTGCACAGGATAATAAAGTAAATTTAACCAAGGACCAATATTGTAATGCAGTTTACTTGCACAGTCACACCCCCAGGAAAGTCAACAAACATGGCAGTTGTGGTGGTGGTTTTGGAATGACTCAACTCTTGCCTCATAGTGTATTCAGACCCTAAAACTTCAGGAAAATAAAGAGGCTGGCTGCACTGGATCTAAATTAGGATTTTGAGCCTATCGGGCATTTTTAAATTCTAGGAAGTCTGTGTTAACTCCAGTTTCTTAATTGCATGTCAAACTCAGTAATTTTACAATGCAAAGGCATAAAGTTTCCCTGTTGCTATAGTATCTGCTAGATAGGGTGATTTCATCCTTTGTCCAAGTCTGTGAGGAAGGAGCTGGGTTTCAGTGTGGGATAAAATGATTATGGTAGCTAGGTATGAGTTGATAAACACTAGTCTCGGTAAACATCAATTATTTCCCTTGTTTTTGTTTTCAGAGTGAATCACATGGTAGAGAATGCCCAGAATAGCTTACAATGAGGTACACAGGATAACTGGAGCTTCTCTCAAGGCTTTTTTCAGTATTTGTTTTGTTTTGTAGATCAACTCAACAATTCAGAGAAAATTCAGATTACATATTTCCTAGCTATTTCAGTGAAAACGGCATAGAGTATGTAACTATAATCTAATTCATTGTTTAAATGGGCATATAGGTTAGAACGTCAACACTGAATTTACTTATTTTAATATGTTTAATACAAATTAATACGGTGAGTACCACAATTTAGATTACCAGATATGGTTGCCAGATAAAATACAGGAACACAGTTGTATTTGAATTTTAGATAAACAACAAATAGATTTTTAGTATAACATATTTAAGATATAGTTTTACTAAAAATATTTTCATTGTTTATCTGAAATTCTAAATTCAGCTGTGTGTCCTGCATTTTCATTTGCTAAATCTGACAACCCTAACTTTGAGACCTTAAGAATTGAGAATGTTCTCTTCCATTACAGTTTTTTTGGTCTGTTGGCCTCATTTCTCCAGACTCTAAAGTATCAACTGAGTAATAGCTGAGCTTCCATGTCTTATGAAAAAGGCAGAGGCATTAGGGTAAGTTAGATGCCACCTTATATTTGCTACTTACCATCTGCATGTCACAAGAAAGTAGTTAAAATTTCTGGGCTCGGTTTCCTCATTGGAATCATAGAGATGATAATTCTCACCTCAGACTATTCTTTTGAGGATCAAATGTAAAAATGTATATGGAATCCTTGAGATTCTCCCATGTAATATATTATATTGGTCCCATCGACCTTACTGCTATAAAGATATGTGTACTGAATTTCTTAAAGCCTTACCTTCCTATGGGTACAAATTGTATTACATTAATAAAAACAATTTGGATTTCATCAGTTTTTCTCTTATGTGTGTAATAGTGCAGACCCACTCTAGATTTTGCCCACTCTTTTGGAAACCTCAAAAAGTATTTCCACATGTTCTTTTTCTTAAATATATTTTTTATTTTTTAAAAAAGATAGTTAGATGACATAAATATATCATAAAAAAATATAGGGGATTCCCATATATATCTGCTCCCTATCCCTCCCACATTTTCCCTCATTAATAACACCCTTCATTAGTGTGGTACATTTGTTACAATTGATGAACACATTTCTTTTAAAATGTTCTCTTATAATTTTCAGCTCCAATCTATTTTTTTATCTGTTGCCATGACACATTTAACCATGTTTATCACCTGTTACCACTACTTCCAGCATCCTTGGGGCTGTTGATTTTTTACTCTGAGTATTAACCTGAAGTGTTAGAAAGTGGCAAAGTCTTGGGGGTACAAAGGTATACTACGTTCTCTCCAGGCCTCAGTACACTAGGGCTAAACTATGTTCTGAGGCCTAATTGGGACAATTTTCCTCTCCCCCTTGTCATTTGCGGTATCTGAAGCACTAGTGCTGTGGTTATTATATTTCAGAATTCTCCTTGTAAAAGAGCTCTTTATAGGGCCCATATCTCTTTATATGACCCTATCTCCCTCCCTCCCTCCCTCCTTCCCCACCCCTTACTTCCCTTCCTTCAATCCTCACTCCCTTCCTTTCTATAAAGATGGGATTCAGGGCCAATTAAAACTGTCCTAAGGATAAGAATACTAACTTATAAAGGAAAAACAGCTGACATACTGCTTCCCTCACCCTGATTATCTTTTATCATTACATATAACCACTTGACTCTTTCAGTATTTATTGGAAAGAATTAGATGGGCTGATATAGAATGGGAGGTAGGAAAAATAAACTTTTTAATAGAATTATCAAAATTGCATAGTATTTACCAGAGAGAGACAGAGCAAATAACTGTTGGAGCAATATTTTGTAACAGTAATCTTTTTGCTTGTTTATGGGTGATCATTAGTGTCTTTTCATGCTCTGTTTTAGGGTAGAGATATCCACATCCTTTTGGGTATAAAGTAACAGGATTTAATGGAGTGATATGTTGGGAAAATGCCAGAACTTGGGATAAAAAAAATATTTCATTTAGGTCATAACTCAAAGGTGTGATGAGGGCAGAAACACCAACCCATGTCCCAGCCAAAAAGAAATGTGTGTAGACCTCTGCAAGTATCTGGCTCTTTACTGTCTCTGTTCCTTTGCACATGCTATTCCCATTTCCAAGAATGCCCTTTTTTCATCATCCTTCTAAAAATGTATTATTCTTCCTTATTCCCAAGAATCATCTTCCTTCTGCCAAAATGCCCCTTGTCCTTCTGATATAGTCATTTTACAGCTTATGCATACTGCAAATATTTCTTCGATTGCTTTTGCCTCTTGCTATTTTAATTAATTCTTTGCAAGTCTTTCTCATCTCCTTGGAGGCAGAGACCACATGCTATTCATCTCTGTGTTCCCAGTGTCCTGATAGCACAGAGCTTAGTGTGTAGTCTTCTTCAGTAAACGTTTGCTGAATTGAACATAGCAGAACCATTGGCCATAAAGTTAGAGATGCATATTTGAATTATTTTATTCTATTACATATCATATTATTAACTATTTAGCATATTTAAATTCTTAAGAAATTTAAAAAGCTGTAAGAGATTTGAATAATTTAATATGTTGGGACTAACATAATATTAATCTCCTAGTACCTAAGTGCTCATCCCAACATTGATATGTATCTTTTACTTTGTTATCATGCCCAGAGTCCAGATGGATTTTTATTAGTTCATCAAATAGTGCAGCATACTTGACTTGTATTTAAATCAGTATAATTAGTATAATCTTAAAATAAGGCAAATGAATTTGCTAAATGGCTCTGGATATTTATTTATGACTTTTTTAGTGCCTAATAAATTTAAATGAGATGAAAGAGTAATATACCTCCCCATGACCTGGCACATTACTTTTTCATAGCACCAGCTGATGTTGCAGGCTTTGCCTAGTCTTCTGGGCTCTAGCACCTTTACTTTATCAAGATAAGGTTTTAGTTATAGAAAATTATAGGGGTTTAACCACAAGGGCAAACACACTTTTTGTTTCTAAATCAGAAGCCGGCTTGTCAACAATATATATGAATTTCAGTTAGTCTGAGATTTTCTGTTATTTTTTTTTT
>PVKH010004532.1:0-23234 GCA_004027955.1 Chaetophractus vellerosus | reverse complement strand
GAGGACTGCTGCCCGCAAAACATGGAGCAGAGCTGCCCGTGAAAACGGAATGGAGCCACCCTCAAACAGAGCGAGCCGCCGCTGCAGAGGGCCGACTCGGTGCATCGCCACAAAGACGGGGGGAGACAAGTAGCAGACATAGAAAGACACAGAAGAAAGGACACACAGCAAGAGCAAGCAGAAAGAGGGGGAATATGTAATAAATAAAAAAATAAATCTTTAAAAAAAAAAAGGTACTATATCAATAAAAAAAAAAAAGATGAAGGATAGGCTTGGTAATGATCAGGTGCCAAAAATCGAGTTGTTAAATCTTAGGAAGAACCAGAATCAAAAGCACAATCTGCCCTTCGCGTCGAAAGGACATGGTGCAGAAAGCAAAAGGAGCAGACGTTAATGCACACTTGTGCAAAGAATTCTGAAAGTATTATTCCCACAAGGTCCTTTAGGAAGTCATAATGCTCTATGCTAGCATGCATCTCCGTTCTTAAAGCATCATCCCCAGAATTCTGAAAACAGGGCAAGGGTCCAAATATTGGAACCATTACAGACAAGACTGCTGAGTTAGGTGGAGGCTTGGTCTAGGTAACTGGTAAATACACAACAAGGTGTTATGATTTTATAAATCCTTAGTAATTAGAGGCAGATTCAAACCATTCTGATAAAAATTGGTTCCTGTCACAAAGGAAAATAATTATAAATTTCAGCCAGATGTATAGATAATTTACAGAGATATGCTAGTTTTAAATTTTTGATGATCAAATAAAAAATTCAAGGGAATACATTTGTGTGTTACATGGAAACATATAGTCTAAAATAGCAGAAATTAGCACTTATGATATTATCATTATTTGTAAAATTCAAAGTCCTTAAAACTAAAGGTTCATTGTCCAAGTATTACTTGGACTTTCATATTTTGGGACTAGCAAGCTCCATTTTATAAACAACACAGTGTTACTTTATCTAGTCACTATTATTTAATATATAATAATTATAACACTAGCCAATGCAGAAAAAAATGAACCCATTTTTTGTAAAAAAAAAAAAAAAAAAAAAAAAGAATTGTTTGCATATGAGTAGAAAAAAGAAGTATTTTGAAGAGCCACTTAAAGGATTTAATGTAATCACCTCTGGGTAGCATGATTATGAGTGATGTTTGTTTTGTTTTTCACATTTTTCTATTATTCAGTTGTGGCACATTTGAACATGAATTCCTTTATAATTATTAAAAGAACATAATTAATGTTAAAAACAATGCAACCCATTATTTCCAGGCAAAACAGATTTTTGTTTTGCCTTCATATGCAATTATTGTTTCAATTTTCTAATTCTTTGGGTATGTATGTATGTACACCAAAATATTTGGGAAAAAAAACACATCCTCCCATTATTTTCTTACTATGCTATGGCTGTGACTTACACAAGGCAGGTTTCAGAGGTTGGAAACTTTTTAGCTACTTGTATCTATGGTATAAATTGAAAGCTTTTAATACTTACCCCAATGATTACATTGTTCCAGAGATCATTTAAATAGCTTTCAATTTATACCATGGGAGTTTTTCATTACTGCAAACTAATTGGTCCAGGAATAAAACCTGCTTTAAGTAAATCTACTGAAAATAAGGTCCAAATTTTCATAGTAAATTGCGACCAGGAATCTATCTTAAAAAAATAGGACTAAAGATATAAAAATAATTGTATTTTATACTTAATAAAATTTAATTTATAATAACATCTGTAAATAAATAGGATGGATAAATGATACATCTTAATTATAATTTGGCCATTTTTTAAACATTTTTTTCCTGTTAGTGAACAAGATCAACCTTAACTTTGACTTTTGCAAAACCATTGAGCATGTCACCACACTGATAAAACTCTGCAACCAAGGTAAAATCTGTTGGAGATAAATCCATACTGCACCAATGAGATTTCTTATAATATTGACTAGGTGGCATTGGAGACTTGAAACTCGTAGGCATCTTGTGGACTCCTATTTCTTTTTGCACCTGCCTACCCAATTCTGTTACTAGACTTGACTGCGTTTAAGACACTCAGTTTGCATTTTGCGATCTCTTGTGATATGAGATTTTTATTCTGTATCATTCCAGAGTTACAGCTCAACCATCAATGTAGAGGTGGAAAGCTACACAAGGAAGAGCTGCACAATTATTCAAATTGGTATTGATTTTGTCATTTTAGAATGAATAGCGTTTATGTTTGTTTCTGCTTTCCTATGCTAAATTTTAAAAGCATCCAATAGCTTCCTTTAATGACAAACCAAATATTACCCAGGACAATCATCCAAAAGCAGCCCTCTATAGAGCAGTAGTTTGTCAAACATAGATATATCTTAATAGTTTAGGACCTCCAACAGACTTTAGTACATAGTGGGCTGATAGCTTAATGATAAAACAAACTTCAGATGAATATATAGTAATTGACAACAGAGGAGGACCTTGAATGCAACACGCCTTAACATTCTTATATTAATAGAGTCATAAAATTTCTTTAGAAGGTAGGCATTTGTTATAAATGGTTTAATTTAAGGCACATAATTACATTCCTTGCCAGATGGAAAATAGCCAATCTTGGGTTGTACAAAATTTCTGACCTTCTTTTCACCTTAGTCACATATGAGACTGACTTTCAAAGAGTCTGGGTTTCTCACAAATTTATATTTTATTAGCCTGGGAACAAACCCAATAATCACAGGGAGTATGGGTTCTAGGTTTCCTGTATTTAAAACCAATTGACTTCAGAAAAATTCTTAAATGGTACTTTGCATTTTGAAAAATACATAGTTCAAGACTAAAATGCAAAAGTGTTTAGTATAAGTCAATTGTGTAAGATTGAAATTTTAAACAACTCTTAAATTTTCATGATATGTGAAACAATTATTCTGACATGTCCACCAACTGGTCTTGATCTAAATATTCCCAGTATTTACATGTTTCTTGCATTATTTTCACTAATCATTATTATTTATTTACTTTAGATATTTTTTATTAGGGAAGTTTTGAGCTTATGAAACAATCATGCATAATATGCAGAATTCCTATCCATCATCCCTCCACTGACACCTTAAATTGTTGTGGAACATTTTTCACCAGCTTATGAAAGAACATGATCAGACTATTATCACTAACTATGATACATAGGATACACTTGGTATATTTTTTCCATAACACTCTCTTACTAATACTAAGTTTTAGTATTATACATTTGTTATAGTTTATGAGAGAACACTGTATATTTGCACTGTTAATCACAGTGCATCTTCCACCACATGGTTCACTTTTACACAGTCCCTCACCTTATGCATACTATTCAGACTGTATACTTAGTGGTTTACATTTTCATCAGAGTTGTGTAGTCATTGCCCCAGTAAGCCTTTCCTTAGTCCAAAAGAAAAAAAACCCATAATAATCTTTATTTTTCATGCAGAAAATATTAATCCTGAAGAACCAAATATTAACATATTCAAATGTCAATGACTATCTGAAGACAAGTACAGGCATTCATGCCTCATTATCAAGCCTTACCTTTACCACTCTTTCTGGATATGGGGAGCTTAAAAATAAAAAGCTCTAAATCAATTAAGAAATTGTCAAACTAATAGATTAAACTAAATTTAAATATCCCTCACTTTTCTCTTTTAGAGCCAGAGTTAAGTTCAAAAGATAATTATGATATTATTAATCATGCATTTATATACCATTTTCAAGGAACATTGATTAGGACATAAAACTGAACATAATACAGATTTCAGAATGTGTAGGAATAATTTTTAGTGATAATAAATATATGCTTATCTTCTTTTTCATTTCCCATTAGAAACTTAAAAATACTTAATTAGCTACAAAAATGCAATAAAAATAATTGTCTACTTGTGGACTAAACCCAAAAAAGAAAGATGTTGAAAAGGTCTTAGGTGTTTGAGATCTAACTAGTAAGGCTTTATATCAGCCTAATGAAACTCCCAAGCATGACATTACATGGCAGGCAAACTGCTCTTTCTCTAGGAGATGTTACAAAGGACATTCATTATCTATTAATAGTGTCAGATTCGTGGAGAAGACTGTAGGTATTTCACTGAAACAAGGACACTATTTCAAAAATCACATAATTTGGGTTTAGAAGAAAATGTCCTATTCTGTTCACTGAATACCTATTTTAAGTATTTCTTTCAAAAAAAACATTTTAAAAATAAGTGAAGAGAATTCTATAATAGATATTATTATCTGATAACTTTGTTTATACCATAATATTACGCTTCCTTATTCTAAACAGTGGCAAAAAAGTTGTAATAGAAATTTTATAGTTTATAATTACTAAATTATTTCATGAATCTATTCAGGCTTTTCTCAAGTTGGCTGTTCCAGGGAACACTGGTTCTGTTGAATGCTAAGAGGTATTTAATTTAAAAAGTGTCCTGTTGTAAGGTATTTGAAGAATGCCAATTGAAAAAGGCTTTGGATTTAAACTTTTTAGTATGACTATATATTCTCTTTAGAAACTAAGTTTTGTTGTTGTTGTTGTTGTTTTAAACTGGAAGTACCACAGGGAAGCAGAGAGCTGAAAAATAAAAGCAAAGAGAATCTATGCCCAGACCCCATATAAACACAGCAGAAGAATGTTTCTTACCTGACTAAGCCAGCCCAGCCCAGGCACTGAGAGCCAGCAGCCCTCAAAAGGACACAATGAGGAATGGTGGTAGTCTTCATGGCCCAGCCACTAAACATCAGGAAGGGAAATGGCATCTCAGAAGACACCATCTTTGGTGGACAATGCCGGTCCAGGCAAGATGCTCCCATCTTCCAGGTGGTTTGAGAGGTCAAAATTGTGTTTCTACAACCACTTGGATTAAGGCTCAAATGAGAAAGTAAGTTTAGTTAAAAAAATGTATGTAAACTTGCATTCTTTGCATATTTGAGTCGTGGTTGAGATTTATTTTAACTATAGAAACATCTCTTTGGACTAAGATTCCTAGGAATATACTTTATTTTTTTATTTTTATTTTTGGAATATACTTGAGAAAACAGTAATCAAGCTCATTAATTCCTGATTCTATATATCTCATATGTACTGAGCTGAGCACCTTTCTTTTCAACAGAAGGTACTTAATAGGCTTGTCTATTTAAGCCTTTCTCTATGTCTACGAGTTATCGAATATTGATAACTATCATTATTAAAGAGGAAAAAAGAAACAAAGCATGTCTAAATGATCTATGACCTTTTGTAAATCTCGACTTTGGCTTACCAATTCACTTTCTTGTCAGCCTGTAGATTTTTTTGGTGTGGCTATTCTTTTTTAAAGATAATTAGCTTTGGGGAGCCTATGTGGCTCAAGTAGTTAAGCACCTGATTCCCATTTGGGAGGTCCCGGTGTCCCCTAAAAAACCCAAGAGCAAAAACAAGCAGCAAGCAAAACAAATGAAAAAACCATCTCAGGGATGTTGACATGGCTCAGTGATTGAGCACCAGCTTCCCACATAGGCGGTCCCAGCTTCAATCCCCAGGTCCTGGTACATCCAAACAAACAAACAAACAAGCAAAAACTAATTAGCTTTCACATTAGAGTGTATTTTTCCAACCCGGGTTCTTTAAAATAATCCCCATTAGACATTTTTTTCTGTAAATTGTTGCAAACAGTGAAACAATGTTATGGTATGTTTTGGAAATTTCTTCAAAGCTATTTTACAAATTATAACCCAAACTCCCTTGGATTATTTTAATTTTGCTTGTCCTTTAAGGTCAAACATGTATCACCAAAACTATGTAGTTGTCTAGTGACTTTGGAAAGTTTAATGAACAAGACCTAGTTTTAAAAGTTGAAGATTTTCTACTATTAAAAATATAGCTAAAAAAATAAAATAAAATAAAATAAATTAAAAAAAAATAAAGAAAATATACCTAGCTCACATCAGGCATGCATTCAATATTTGTTTAATAAATTTTAAAACTCTGTGGGCTTTTTATCACATGTTCATTTCATTATTAACAAAAGCAGGTCAAGGATTATTGATCAATTTATACATTCTTTAAAGTTCCATAATGTGCAATTCAGGTTTTTATATTCAGGTCAGATTGCTCTAGCAAATTATAAATATGATTGTCAGTATGAGGAAATGACAGTAGTAGGACTAAATAATGAAATTGAGAAATTCTCCCAAATTTATAACAAGTTAAGAAGACAGGAAATAAGAACAATTAAAAGACATGAAGATCCACGATGGGAGGTTGTACAGCTGACTAAAAGAGGACCAAACAAACAAACAAAGCCTAAGAAATTATCAAAGAAACAATATTAAAATTTTTCTGTGCCTAAAAGAGATACAAATCTTAAAAACAGCAATGTCTATCAAGTGCCAGGAAGATAAATTAAAACAAACCCAAACTTAACATAAATAGGAAACCTGCAGGCTTGCAGTAAAATAGAAAGAAAACTTGGTCACATATAAATTGGCATGAATTGTTCTGGATTATAGAAGAAAATTAATAAAACTTTTATTCATAGTTTTTGGTGACACTGATTTCGACCTAAGGAAAATTCTACTCTAGCAAAATAACCGTTGATTGTAGTGTCAGGTAAAATACTTTCACTAAATCATGCAAGGATTTAGAAAATTTAACCCCACAAACCTTGTCTTAGGAAATTATGCTAGAATGTCTTTCATCAAAATAAGGGGAATAAAAGAAAGCAAAAGAATTAGGATTCTGGTGACTGTGGATGCAACAATTAAGAAAGAATAGGGCATATTAGATAATCTCCATCCCCACCCCCTTCTAGGGCTTTGAATCAACAGGCATTTTATTTCTCACTCACAGTACATGTCTAGATCACATTAGTAGAGGGATTCTGGGCTACATGGTTATCATTTGGGAACTGAGTTTGTTAGAGGGTGCACCATCTTACATTGTTCACATCTCAACATGAAATTTCAGGGTTTTCTGTGCCTGAATTTAGGGATAAAAGGCATGATTCTGCCTAGAAATGACATATCCCTTAGGATCTCATTTTGTAGGTCAAAGCAAATCATGTTCCACATTTACCTTGAAGGGAGAGAGAAGCAGCAGAAATTTTGTTGAATGCTATTGATATAATCCAGGACAGAATTACATTTTTGCAATATCTTAAAAACATTAACTTCAGGAGGAAGGTTTTTGGAGAAAAGCAAATATTAAAAATAATCCATACAAAATACAATATTACTAATTTATTTAAATCACTTAAGGGTACAATTAGAGCAGAAATACAAAATATAAAATAGTTGTTCAAGAAAGGAAATATAATCATAGTATACTACCTGACTATGCATTTAACAATATTTATGTATTCATAATAAATACAACTTCTAGTTTATTGATTTTTCAACATTAAAAACCAGCTAATGGACATAGAGTAGATAATTAAATAATGATTATGCAGCAGAATATTAATTCTTATCCTTAGTGTTGAAAAATGATGACAGAAAATATATGTAATACTTTTGTTTTATAAAATGTCCATAACATTGGACCATGGTTTAGTGTTTAAGTATATTATTGAAAGTCATAATTACAATCAACACAGGAGGTAAAAATTGTGATAAACTGTTTTGGATGGTGGCCTGGAGGGGAGGTGGAAAACTATGTAAATTAGCAAGAGGGCAATAGTAGTATCTCAAACTGATTATTCAAGACAGGACTATATTAGTATATTGTTTAGAGATTTTAAAATGCCTATAAGAAAAACTGAAATATAGAAATTGTCAATAGTGGTTCCTCAAGTGAGCGGAACAAATGTTGAACAGTGGGAAAGGAAGTCACTGGCTTTTATTTCAAGCCCTTAACATTTTACATTATGGGTAACTATTACTTTAACAAGAATAAGACATCAAACTTAAATACCCTCTAGAAAACAGTTAAAAATATGGATCTTTTCTCAGAAGACTTGGGTATGAGATATAAGAATTTTTATTATTTTCTTACTTTTAGAGATTAAAATTGTTCAGTACCACATTTCTAGAATTTCAGATTCATTAGGGCTCATTATATTACAAACTTTGCCAGCAGATATGTTCCCTAATTTTCTTTTCATTCCAGCCTCAAGCAAATGCTTTCCATAGAACAGGTACTCAAATGTTGGTACTTTCCCTAGAGCAGGCACTCAATTGTTGGTAATGCACCGAGAAGATATGTACAATTGAGATCAATTAAGGCTCTAGAAAAATTTTATTTACCTAAATGGACAATAGCAATAATGTACTAAAATACGTAAAATTGTAAAATTCTTTCCTTGCAAACAGAAACACCCACAATCTCACACAATTATTCACATTCAAATAAGTGTTATATATGGATATGGATCTATATCTTATATATTATTTTTCTGTGTATTAAAGTTTGACATTGATCAGTTTTTAAAAAAATGTCCTAAAAAAGGTAATTGGACTTCCTATAGAAATATTTGCAATTTTATGTGTTCTCATTCATACACAGTAAATATATTTTCTGAAATTTTACATAAGTTAATCATTAATATTGATCTTCCATTTAAGGTAAAGATAAATGCATATATTAATAATGATTCAAATCAATAAATTATTAAATATAACTTGAATTTTCACAAAATAGTAGGCCTTATCTTGATGATTATTATTTTTAGTAAATGGATGTTTCTTTCTTTTTAAAAAGTCTTTTGCTGGAAGTGCTTGTATTCACAATTAATGCTGATCATTTATCTTTTTACTTGTGATTCCTAAAGAATGCTGGGCCTCGGCTTCTTGGACAGTTGTCGCTATATTATCTAATGTTAGAGGCCGAGTTGTGCCACATTCTAAGCCATTCTTTATTATGATTTAAAGCAGATTTCCTATGTAAAATAACTCACAGTTCTGCCTTTAATCCAAACTATATTTGTTCAGGAACCTACTGACAAGACAAATTTTAACCATGGTGAGATTAGTAAAGATAGTTAGCAAGAGCATACTGTCAGGATTTAAAGGGAAACTCATTTTCTCACTAAACCATCAAACCTAGAATAGTCTCGTCTGATGGGATGTGCATACTAATAAGTCACTGGCTATTAGCTTTTATTTTTCCTGAAGGCTGCTTGTTTGACTGGTAATTCTCTATTCCTGCAAGGCTATGACTTTCTGAAAGAAATTTCTGCCTCTTGCTTCATGGGAAGATTGAGGTAGCAAAATAGTTTGTAATAAGAAAGAAGTCAACCTTTGCCCTAAACACAAAATAAACCTTCAACGTACGTTCAGAGGCTCAGCAAAACTTGGCTGCATTGTTTAAAAATGTGTGTGCAGGTGAAACTTCATAACTTTTAATTCTGTCTGGGTCTGGAGATATACAATGTGAAAAAATGAAGAGAAAACCTGTTCTAGAGAAAGTTTTAGTTTCTCTAGATATAGAAATGAATATCTGACCAGTGTCTGAACTAATGTATTAAATAGCATTCTCCCAAGTTCTACTGTATTTAATAAGAGAATTAAATATCAGAGTATATAATGCCAACCTTTTTTTTTCAACACATAGATCTGTTAAAGCAGTATGAAAATATTGATTTGCTCTTCCATTTCCTTTCACTGAATGAACTTCAATTAAATTGTATTCAGATCCACATGCACTCTTGCTTAGCTACTATTGGAAAAATATGTCCAAAGAAGGGGTTATTTTATTATAATATAGAATATGTACTTTTCTCATGTGTGTCATGTAAGCAAACATGATATATGAGGATAATAACAATTTAGCAGAAAAATAATACATATGAGAAAAGCTTTATTTAAATATTTAAAAACTAAGCTAGTGTATCTTTAAAAAACATGTGACATAGACTATACACACAGAGTAAACATATGGGATTAAAATCTAAGTTAAGGGACCGGCTGTAGCTCAATTGGAAGGGTGCCGGTTTACCACATGGGAGGCTCCGGGTTCGGTTCCCAGGGCTTCCTTGAGCAGGCAGACTGCCTTTTGAGAAGGCAAGCTGCCATGGCAGGGCAAAGCTGCCGCGGGCAGGGCAAAAGCCGCCACGGGCAGGGCAAGCTGTCATGGGCAGGGCAAGCCCCCGTGAGCAGGACAAGCCGCCCGCGAGCAGGCAAGGCAGCCGCGCGGTGAGCTGACTCGGTGGGTCGCTGCAACGGGGGGAGACAAGCAGACACAGAAGAACGCAAAAAAAAATGAGCACAGCAAGAACAAGCAGAAAGGGGAGGATATATTATAATAATAATAATAATAATAATAATAATAATAAACCTATAGAAAAGAAATCTAAGTTAATAATGAAATGGAAAAATCAATTTATTTCTTAGGTGCCATATTTCTCATTTTTGATGCAGTTTACCCATTTATGTGACAATAATTCATTGAAATTGGAGTAGTTTTTACATTAATGACTTTATATATACAGAAAAAGTAAAGACACACTAATTGGGAATGGAATTTACACAGGAATATTAGGAATATTTTAATGTAAAGTAATAGAGACCAACAAGAAATAAAAAATGTGATAAGATAGAAAATTAATATAGTAACATATAGAATTTTTAAATTTAAGTTGAATTGCCAATCATCAAGTTCTACTTCCTTTTACTATGTTTTTACTGTCCCTTTTCTAAAGATTCATATATGAAATAATATAGTATTTTTTTTTCTGAGTCTGGTTTCTTTCACTCAGCATGTTTTTAAGTGTATCAATCTTTTCGCACATATTAAGCAGCTCCTTTTATTGCTGTGTTTTATTGCTCAATCTTGCCATATACTTCTTTGTTTATATTTTATTTATATCATTATGGATAGACTACAGTACATTTATCCACTTACCTGTTTGTGGATGTTAGAATTGTTTCCAATTTGTTGAAAAACTTATCCTTAAGCCATTGACTTAAATTGGCAACTTTTTCAATTGGCCATATATATGTGAGTTTATTTCAAGATTCCCTATCCTGCTCAATTCATCTATAATTCTCTTTGTTAATCAATACCACACTGTCTGGTTTACTGTAGTCTTATAGTAAGTGTTGATGAACTTTATTATTTTCACAACTGTTTTCGCTATTTTAGGTTATTTGAATTTCCATATATCAAACCATCACATCAAGTTACACTTTTTAATGAAACTTCATGCTGGGATTTTCACTGGGATTGCATTGACTCTATAAATCAACTTGGCAAGAAATGAATATTTTGATTCATCAACATGTTACATCTCACCATTTACTTAGGTCTCCATTAGTTTCTTTCATTAGTGTTTAATAATTTCAAGATACAGCTATAACGTAGTTTATTGAACCTGTCCATCAAATTATTATGTTTTGGGATATTATTGTAAATGATGTTTTTTCAAATTTCAATTTTCAATGGTGTATAGCTAGTATACAGAAATAAAAATGAATTTTATATTGACCTTTTATTATGACAGCTTGCTATAGTCACTTTGTACAAGTAGCTTTTGTGGGTCTCTTAAGGTTTAGGTATCAGGGTAATGAATGCTAGGCAAATGACACAAGCTGGGAAATGTTTTCTTCCTCTCTATTTGCTAAAATAGTTTGTGAGAGATTTGTATCATTTCTTATTATTTGTAGAATTCATACAGGCCTGACGTTTTCTTTGTATGCAGGTTTTCATTAAACAATCAATTTTGTTGATAAACATCCAGCTGTTCAGATTTTCTATTTCATTTTGAATCAGTTTTGATAACCTGTGTTTTAGGAGTTTATCAATTTCACAAAGATTCCTGATTTTACTTTTTATAATATTGTCTCATTATCTTGATAATATAGTTAGGATGTGTGCTTCTGTCTTTTCTTTTATTCCTGATATTAGTAATTTGTCTTTTTTTGTTTTTTATCTGGATGTTTCTATCTGGAGGTATATAAATGCTTTTAAACTTTTCAAAGAATTAATCTTTTTGTTTTATTATTTTTTCTACTTGCTTCTTTTTACATATCTGTTTTCTATTTCATTGACTTCCCTTATCTTTATTAGTCTGTACCTTCTACTGATTTGGTCCAATTGCCTTTATTCCACTAGCTTCTTGTGGTGTATGCTTAGATCATTCATTTTAGAACTTTCTTCTTTTCTGCTAGAAGCATCTAAAACAAAACATGTAACTCTAATTACTTTTGTAACTGCCCCACAAAGAGTTTGATGTATTGTTATTTTCATTCAATTTAAAGTATTTTCTAATTTGAATTGTTAATTTCTTCCTTGACATGTGTTTCATTTTGGAGTTTCTTATTTAATTTAAAAATATTTGTAAATTTTCCAAATGTATTTTTGTAATTGATTTCTAATTTACTTTTGTTGTTGTCTGGGAAGATATAACATCAGTACTTTTGGAATTATTGAGACTTATTGCCAATCTTAGTGAAAGTTCCATTTTTAAGTCTGTTATTGATTTCCAGATTATTTCCATTATGATCAGAGAAAGTGCTTTGTATAATTTCAATATGTTTAAATTTATTGAGACCTGTCCTGTGACACATATATGGTGTGTCCTGGAAAAGGATCCATGAGCACTTGAAAAGAATGTATAGGGGCCGGCTGTAGCCCAGTGGATAGGGTGCCGGTTCACCACATGGGAGGTCCCGGGTTCGATTCCCAGGGACCTGTCCGAGCGGGCAGACCACCTTGAGAGGGCAAGCCACCACAGGCAGGGCAAAGCCACCACAGGCAGGGCAAGTTGCCCACAAACGGAGCAGAGCTGCCCGCGAGTGGGGCAAGCCACCTGCGCAGTGAGCTAACTCGGCGTGTCCCCACAATGGGGGGAGACAAAGCAGACACAGAAGAACACAAAAATGAACACAGCAAGAGCAAGCAGAATATGTAGCAAAAAAAAAAAAAAAGAGTGTATATCCTGATGTTTTGGGGTGTAGTTCTCTACAAATGTCTTTTAGGTTTAATTCACTTATCATATTACTCAAGCTCTCTGTTTCTTTATTTACCCTCTGTCCAGATGTTCTATCCAATGCTGAGAGTGGTGTATTGAAGTCTCTAACAATTCTTGTAGAGATGTCTATTTCTCCCTTCTGTTTTGCCAGTATATGCCTCATGTCTCTTGAGGCACCAAGGTTAGATGCATAAATATTTATTACAGTTATTTATTCTTGGTGAACTGCCCCTTTTAGTAATATATAATAACCTTCTTCGTCTCTTTTAACAGTTTTGCACTTAAAATCTATTTGTTCTGATATTGCTATCACTACTCCAGATCTTTTTTTGATGCTATTTGTTTGGAATGTCTTTTTCCAAACTTTCACTTTCCACCTGATTGTGTCCTTATGTCTGAGTAGAGTCTCTTGCTGACTGCATATAGATGGCTCATATTTCTTATCCATTCTGTCAATCTATGTCTTTTGTTTGGGAAATTCAATCCATTAACATTCAATGTTATTACTTACTTGATAATGATAATTGTATCTTTCATAAGGGTTGGAGAGGTTTTGGTCATTATTTCCTCAAATGTTCTTTCTCCCCCTTTTCCATTCTTTTCTCCTTCTGGGACATCTATAATGTGTATGTGTGTGTATTTCACATTGTTATTCAATTTTCTGAGACTATGTTCCATTTTTTTGCCATTCATTTCTCCTTCTGTTCTCCTGTCTTTTCCAGTTCAGATGGTCAGTCCTCCAATTCACTAGTTCTGTCTTCCATCACTTTAAATAATTTGTTATAAACCTCTAATGTATTTTAAATCTCATCTCTTGTGTTTTTCATTACCATAAGCTTTGTTACTCTTCTTTGCAGGATTTCAAATTGTTCTTTATGCTCACCCAGTGTTTTAGTCAGCCACAGGAGTGCCTTTTGAAATACACCAAAAAGTGGTTGGTCTTTATAAAGGGTATTTATTTGGGGTAGAAGCTTACAGTTACCAGGCCACAAAGCATAAAGTTCTTCCCTCACCAAAGTCCACGTGTTGGAGCAAGACAGCTGCCGATGTCTCCAGTGTTCAGGCTTCCGGGTTCCTCTGTTCCCAGGGCTGTGTTTCTCTCTGGGCTTAGCTTCTGTTTCCTCCACAAGTTCAGCTGTAGACCATGAGGCTCTCTATGCATTGCGTCTCTCCACAAGGCCAGCTGTAGACTATCGGGTGAACGGCTCGCTCCAACATCAGAACTGCTTCTCAAATCTGCTTCTCTCCAATTCTGCTTCTCCCAATCTCTGTCTTGCTTTTTAAACTTGAGACCACACCCCCTGAGGGGTGGGGCTCAACGCCCTACTCACTGCAGCCCAGTCAAAGACCTAATCATAAACCAATCATGCCCAGATGAACAGATGAGTTTACAAGCACAATCCAATTTATATTTTTGGAATTCATAATTACATAAAACTTAAAACTTAAACCGTTGCACCCAGCATCTTCATAATATCCTTTATCTCCTTAGCCATATTTTCTTTCAACTCTTGCAATTGATTTAGGAATTGTGTGTGGTTATCATTTGATTAGTTGTCTTAAATCCTGTGTCTCCTCAGAATTTTTGGTTTGCTCCTTTCGCTGGGTCAACTCTTTCTGCTTCTTCTATGACTTGTAATTTTTTACTGATGTTTAGGCATCTGAATATGTTGGTGAATTTACTCTTATGTCAATTTATCTCTCTTGTCTAGTGGTTTTATTTCATGGCTCTTCTTTGATTTTTGTTTCAGCTTATTCTAAATCTTTAAAATTGCCCAGCTTACATTAACAAAATTGGGTCAGGGACTCACTAATGGGGCACAAAGCCACTTCCAGGGTCTGGGACAAAAGACTCCTAAAAAGTAGTTTTTCTCCTTCCAACTTCCTGGAAGGCCATCAGATGGAGCTCACTGGTAAATCTTTCCATGGGGGTTTTCTTTCAACCTCCATTTGCCCATGATTCTGGTTAGGCCAGATTTGAGAGTCAAATCATGTTCTGCTGACCAAACTCACTGAAGAGAAACCACTCTGTCCCCAGTAGCACCTTCCCTCTTTACAAGGTATAAGATGTCTGTTTGCCTCTCAGTTGACTGTAGTGAGCCACAGGTTTTATCCAGGCTGTTGGGGAGGCATGCTGTTTCCCAGCAGTGGATGTTAGTAACTCAATTTTTTTTCTTTCTTTATTTGACATCTTTGTCTCTCTGTCCCTTGCCCTCCTGGAGGATGTACAGCACTTTCCTGGTCTGTAGATACCCAAAGTAGCTCCCTTTGACAGCTCTTTTTCCTTCCTCTGTTGTTTTTGTGAGAGAGTTGAGCCCTACCCACCTACTTTGATGCTGTCTTCACAGAAGTCTCCTCGGTTTTTAAAAAAATATTCTATTTCTTTGCTCAATTAAAAAAAAATCATTGAGCATATTGCACATACATATAATTGCTGATTTTGTTTGTTTGTTTTTTAGGAGGTACTGGGGATTTAACCCAGGACTCATACATGAGAAGCAGGCACTCAACCACTGAGCTATATTGGCTCTCCTCTGAGAGTTGGTATTTTGATTTGTTTGTTTGTTTGTTTAGTTTTTAGGAGGTACTGGGGATCAAACCCACAACTTGTACATGGAAAGCAGGCACTCAACTATTTGAGCTATATCTACTCCCCTATAATTGCTGTTTTAATGCCTTTGTCTGCTAATCATTATCACCATCATTTCTGGATCCTTATCTATTGATATATATTTCCTAGTGTAATGGGCTGTGTTTTTCTGTGATTTTTCATATCTGGTAATTTTATTGGATTATTTCTAGTGTGAACTTTGAATTGTTGAGTGCTGAATTTTGTTTGTTTTCATTTAAAGAGTCTTAAATGTTTCCTTGGAGTAAGTTGTGTTATTCATAGACAAGTTTAAGCCTTTCAACACTCTTAAAAATATTAAATGGTGGTCTATTATAACCTTTACACTTGGGCTAATTCAGCCCCACAACCAATTATGGCTTTTCAGTGTGTTCAAATGCAGTCCAGTTGATTTCAAAGGAGCTCTTCACCCTGGCTAGTGAGAACTCACTCTTAATAACCCTAGTGCTTTCTGCCAATTGTTTCACTTGCACCTCTCCCATCATTGTTCTTTTCTACAAAGATGGTCTTTATCTACATTTTGTGAAAGACTCCAGGGGCCCAGATTCATATTTATAGAAGTCTTTTCCAAAAGATCCACTTGGATATATTATAAACATCTCATAATTAACATTAAAACAAAAGTCCTGATTGTGCTCACAAATTGCCTCCTTTTCTTTTCTTCACCATCTCATGAATAGGAATCCAATACTTGTAACTACTGAGACGAAATGCCTGAGATGTACCATTTATTCCTCTCATCTCACAATCACCCCAATTAACCAGCAAATTCTGGTGACTTGATGTTCAACAGATACCTCAAATCTATCTTCTTTCCTCTGCCTCAGCTGCTACTACTCTGGACCAAGCCATGATAACTTTTCCTGAACAACTAATATAGACTTGAACTTGTTTCTGTGTCTCTTTTGCCTCTTTCACCCCTTTTCCCCAGATACCATCTATTGTCCACACTGCAACCAGAGATATACTTTAAAAATGAAATTAAAAATGCCTTATGTTCCACCTATTATTCCCTTCCACTCCCCTCAGAACCTCTGGTAAACATATAGGGCATTTTTAGGTCACTAGAACTAAGTATGAACCATAATGTAAACTATAGAACTTGGTTAGTAGCAATACTTCAATATTTATTCATCAATTGTAACAAATGCACTACACAATTGTAAGATATTAATAAGAGGGAAAGATGTGGAAGGGGGAGGGGATGGGGTATATGGGAATCCTTTATGTTTTTATGTAACTTTTCTGTAATCTAAAACATCTTTAAAAATAAAGTTTATTATATTAAAAAATGAAGTTAAGGCTTGACATATACAGGGTTCCTATTTGGAGTGATGGAAATGTTTTGGTAATGAATAGGGTGATGGTAGCACAAAATTGTGAATACAATTAATAACACTGAAATATATATATGAATATGATTAAAGGAAAATTAGATGGTATATATGGTAACAGAATAAAAGGTTTTTAAAAATCCATGGAAGTTACGCAACACAAACAGTGAACCCTAAATTAAACCATGGACTATAGTGAATAGTATGACTGTAAAAATGTGCTATCATCAATTTTAACAAATGTTTCACACTAACGCAATGAAAAGGGTTGGTGATGGCATGGTACTGAGAATCTTGTGTTTTATGCATGATTGTTCTGTAAACACACAACTTCTCTAATAAAGAAAAAAAATGAAGCTATCCCTTTGTTATTCTGGTCCAATAGTTTCCCTCTGAAAGGCCTATGATTGGATGAACCAATTACCTCTTATCACTTCCCTTTATTGTCTTTTTGATGTTTATCAAGCATGCACTCTCTTTAGGACATATGCTATTCTCTCTATTGGTCTTTTTATCCACTCGGTGAATATTGAATAATTGAAGGAGGAAACATAGTCGAATGTATTATACAACTTGAATAATAGGATACCCAAAATTTAGGGTAGGACAAGGAATAAAACTTAATCCCTTTAGCCACAGTGGTATTTCTCTAGATATCTAGAATTAAAAATTCAAACAACAGGGGGAGGATGTAGCTCAGTTGGCTGGGTGTTTGCTTCTCATGTATGAGGTCCCAGGTTCAATCCTTGGTGTTTTCTTTAAAAAAAAAATTCCAATAATAATGTGCCTTCACATTAGAAGCATGGTGCACATTGTGGCAGGTATTGGGCTTATTTTTCAACTTTCTGAATTAATTCTACTCTGTATCTTATTTTATTTTCAAACTCAGTGTAATTTTAGTTGTTTTTAAAATATAAACAACTTTAAATTCATAACTTATGTAATCATGGGTGTTATTGAAGATGTTTCATTAGCGCTCTCCTGATTCTAGGGTGAAATTATTTGTGCTAGTTTCTTGTTAAAACAAACAGCAACATCAAAACAGTTTAACCAGCAAAATTAAAATTCTCAACATAGAGGAAAAGATTTAAAAAATATACCTAACTGTATGCATTGATAACAATTTAGGATTAAAATATAAAGAAACATATTCAAAATGACTAGTAAAATGTTGACACAATGAGCTTAGAGATGTATTATTCTTTAATTTCTCCAAAAAGTCAGTAGCGAAACTCTGTCAGTTTAGATGGGAATCACAGCCGTTTCATTGAGCAATTCCCCCTAATTCCATACCACCTGCTGAAAAGAACAAATTATATTTCAGTAAGAAAGAAAGAGGTACACTCTTCCTCAATTCTGCCATTATTCAATTTCCTCTGCTGGCTGCTCCAGTCCACTCCTGACTGACAGTAGGCAGCAACATATGGCAGAATCGAGAAAATTTATAAAAGAAGTCTGCTAGTGGTAACAAACAAATAAACAATCAGGAAGACCCAACAGCCAGGAAGAATTAATAAAGCTGGCAAATGCTTGGTTAGTAGAGCCTCTCACAATAAACAAAGCCAAGTGTCTGCAAGTATCTTGGATGAGCTTTCTCTCATCAGGCAGAACATATTAATTTCCAGGGCTGTACTAAATTTAATATAGTCGCAAATATAAGTGTTCATTACTAAAACTTCCATATTTCTTGTGGTCTAGTAATTTCCCCGAATTGAACTTCCAAAACCCAAATAGGTAAACTGTGATAATCTTAGCAGAATTCAAAAACTAATTATTTCTTGCTTGTAAGGCAAAAACAACAAAACAAAAACAAAACATCCAAACCTTGACAAAGGTTTAGAGCTAAAATAACTAGAATGTGCCTTCTTAATCTTGCTAACAACAAGGAATTTCAGGTTTCTAGGATGGTTTACTATCTGGTAAAATAAGTGCATGTTTTGGAAATTAATTTTCTTATGATCAAACCAGCTGCTGACCTCCTCTCTCTGTATTTCAGTGACAAATATTCCCTTTAAAATTTTTTTCCATTCTCATAACATTCAATAGAAAGATTAACAATTTCCTCATTAAATAATAATAGGTACAAAGAAAATATCAATATTTTGGTAGAATAGATTTTCTTCCTTTGGCTATTTGCCTTCAATTTTCCTTTTCTTGAATTCTTCTAGATTTTATAGTTTAAGATAATAGCTTATCTCTTTGATCCAGATCCAACTGTTCATCTCAAAAGTGACATGTGGATCTATTTCTTTTTTAAAACTGTGTATTATTCTCTCGATTGCTAAAACAAATAACATGCAATGGATTGGCTTATACAATAGGAATGTGTTGGCTTGCGGTTTCAGAAGCTAGAAGGCTTGCTATCTCCCAGGGTCAGTATCTTCTGGCTGGCTGGAAATCTTTAGGGTTCCTTGGCTTTTCCATCACATGACAATGCACATGGCAGCCTCTCCTCCTTTCTCTTCCAGATTGGATTCTGTTGACTTACAGCCTCTGTCTGCTCCCTGTAGCTTCTCTTTCTGCATCCACTTTTCTTTGCTTATAAGGACATCAGCCATATTGAATTAAAATTCCCATATAACCTCCCCTCCTCCCGATATACACATACGTTTATCCCTATTAACATCTTACATGAGTGTGGTACATTTGTTACAATTGATGAACCAACATAGAAGCATTGCTACTAAAGAAAGTCTATAGTTTACATTATGGTTTACACTTCGTGCTGTACAGTTTTATTGGAGACTTTGACAAATGTATACTGTCATGTATCCATCATTACAGTGTCATACAGAAATATTTTATTGCCTTACAAATTTACTGTGCTTGACCTATTCATTCCTTCCCCTTCCCTCTGAACCCTTGGCAAGCACTGTATTTATATCACTGTTGCAAATTCTTCTGTTAACACAAGATAATAACTACAATAACAATAAATCCACTTTGGTCCATGGTTACACTCCCCCCTTAATTTGTTCATTCCTCAGTCTTAAGGGATTTGGGATGATGTCTGCTCTGCCTGATTCAGGCTGAGAGGGTCTTAGATATTATAGGGCAGATGGGGGGAATTGTTTTGTTTGCAGTTGTAGATACACCTTGTTTTTTAGGATGGGACTTGTCCATCATCATCACTTTTTCAGTTGTCCAGGGCAAACCCAAAGAACTGGAAAGTAGAAGTTGGCTGCAACTCTGCTGGAATTCAGGGCTCAACTGGCATATGAATAATCCAAAGATTTAAGACTCTGAAAGTTATATTTAATGGGTATATTGAAAATTACAGATTCAAATAAAAGGAGTAGAAGAATCATGAGTAGGGGAATTATAAATGAGTTTAACTACGTTATATTGCAGAAAAAGATTATCATAAATTCCCTAATAGGGCTCGGCGAGGGGATGTTGATTTCATGAGGCTGTGTGCCTTGCGTTTGGTGTCTAGACGTACATGAACCCTCAGCAGAACTATAGTTTGAGGCTTCGTTTACTGTGGCAGTTAATGAAATCTGCCCTAGACCTGGCTATGTTACTAGAAGGAAAGCTAGAGGTTAAAACAGATGACTGTATAACTCAATAAACTCTGGGCCAAGGATTGCGACTAAGAATCTAAGAATGTTTTTTCAGGGTCTGTAACAAAGGTACATTACCAGTACAGAATGTTGATATTAGGGCGATATATGGAGGAAAATGCACCTAAAACATACTTCTATGGGATATGAATGTATTTGTGCTGCCATAGGTATGTTTTCATTATAGATAGAGACCCACATAGTAGCTAAAAAAATATTAAACTTCCATCCTGGAAAAGTCCTGCAACTTTCTCAAATAAAATGGCAAAAACCTGGAATATATAAGCCATGCATAACAAAAGAAAACAGGTCAGTATTTATTTATTTATTTACTTATTTTTAAAAGATTTTTAAAATTTATTTGTTTCTACCCCCTCATTGTTTACATTTGCTATGTCTGTTTGTTGTGTGCTGGTCTTCTTTTTAGGAGGCACTGGGAACTGAACCCAGGACCTTCGATGTGGGAGGGAGGTGCCTAATCACTTGAGTCACCTTCACTCCCTGCTTTGTTGTGTCTCTCATTATGTTTTCCTCGTGTCTCTTATGTCATCTTGTTGCATTGGCCTGCCACATCTCCCTGTCACGTCAGCTTGCTGTCTTGTTCGTCTTCTTTAGGAGGCACCAGGAACTGAACCAGAGACCTCCTATGTGGTAGGCAGGAGATCAATCACTTGAGCCACATATGTTTCCCTCAGTATTTAAGTCTCCAGGTGATTCAAACATGCAGCCAGAGTTAAAAACCAGTGAATTGGAAGTTGCAGCCAAGGCTCTCTTTCCATCTGCATCACTCATGAGGAACATTTGGGGTTCTGTCTCTTCAAGTCTCTCACAGTACAATTTTGAATCCTAAGCTTTTTATCATCGACTGGCCACTTTGGACTTTCCTCAAGTTAGCTGTCCCCTATTCCCTTTCTCCTGGGGGTGATGTATTGAGGAAAATCAAAGGAACTCACCAAAATTAATAAGGATCCCTGAACAAATGTTACAGAGTTTGGCCTTAGAAGATCTGGAGACGAACTGAGTTGTTTGAACCTTGGAAGGTAGTTAACCCTGCTTAGCATTCGATCTCTATTATCTTCCATTTAAAATGCACTTCAAGCTCCTCCATTCAGCAACTTTCTCCTGTATTCTTATCTTTATGTTGCCCTGTATAAACCATCCTCCATTATCAGGAGGACAAACTGTAGAGTCAAGAGTTTTGAGGTAAGTAAGAGATGTTTGTGAATTCTGCTTTTCTTTTTTTTCCTGAAATGCAACTTCAATTCAAGATATAGCAGTACCTACTTCATGGACTTATTTCAAGGACCACACAAGATAACAAACATGAAATGCTTGGAATAGTATATGACACAAAAAAGCTTTCCAATCCTCAGGCATCCTCAGGAATGTAGTCCTTTCAGAAACTAACTTCCCCCCATCCTGACCTTTTTATTCCTCAGAAAGCATCTGCTGGCTGCCACAAAACCCTACTTTTTATTTTATTTTTTATTTTTTATATTTTATTTTTTAAATTTGGAAACATATAGGAGAAAGTTCACCAATGAGCTAGTATGACTTTTATTACCTTGCACAATTACCAGAAGGCAGGTGGCCTTTATGGGGCTTTCATCATTCATTTTCTGTTACCACCAATAGGTCCAGATTCTGTTTCCTTGGTAAAATTTTTTTATCTTTTACATTAAACAGAAAAGGTCACTTGACAACAAAATTTTGGACAATTGCCAATAACCATTCCATGCAAATTACTAAAATTATGATACAGGCACAGAAGGTCTGTAGATCCCTCATAAATGGCCAAAGTCAGATCGGTGACGGAAATGATGATGGTTTGCATTAATATAGCATCCTGCAGGCTGTAAATTCACAGACTTTGCAAACTTTACCTATCATGAAGGTGAAGAACAAACCTGAACATAGAACATAGCAACCTTATACTGGCACTTAGGGGTTTGATAAAATGAAGTGTTACATTTAATTGAAAATTCCAGGAAATGTTATATAGGAAGAATGCAATTATGGGGACTGGAAAAGTGCCAGGCCTCTTATTATGTCCTGAGGGTATTGTGGATTACCAAGAAGCTGCATTGTCAGTGCTAAGGCTTAGGTATGAAGGACGCCACAGAAGCAACAGATCACTGGGGACAGTAATAAAGCAAGAATGAGTATTTTATTTCTTACAGTGAAAAGGCCTTTGTCTAGGTGACAAGGAAGACAATCATAGGATGAAATGACCAAGAGACAAATTCCCAAAGCACTTTTTCTATTTTATTTCACTCCTTCATGAAAAAACCTCTGGGAAGTGAATAAAAAATTTCGTTTAAATTTTACAAAGTGAATTATTGACCAAATAAAGGTGTCATGAAGAATTGTGCATACAATGCTGAATAACTTAAAATGAGCCACAGATATTTACAATTAGTTGCATATACTTAAAAGGGTAACTGCTCAGGTGGGAAGGTTGGCAACTGAATATTTTGGAGCTGAAGAAATACACTTGAAGGTATAAAGGAAAAGAATAAGTTGCCAAAGAAATACCTCCATTTAGGCCACGATCCCCAAGGCAATTTTTTTTTAACTTTTTATTTTGAAATAATTTCCAACTTACAAGACAGTTGCAAAAATAATAGAAATCTCATTCAGAGAACTCCAACATACTCTAACCCACAGATATGCAAATCTCCCAATTTTAACATTTGCCCTATCATTCTATTATCTATCTCTCGTTTTCTCTCTCTCCCTCTTTCTATTCATCTATATCTATCTGTCTTTCTGAACATTTGAGAGTAGGTTGCACACATCATACTCCCTGAACACATACTTCT
>PVKH010004531.1:0-14279 GCA_004027955.1 Chaetophractus vellerosus | reverse complement strand
GCGGGCAGCAGTCCTCCATGTTTTTGCAGGCTGCCGGCTTCCACACTTCGCAGGCAGCAGCTCTGCTTTTCACGGGTGACTTTGCCATGCCCGTGGGGGCTCCGCCCTGCCCATGGTGGCTTTTTGCCTTGCCCACGGCCGGCTCTGCCCCGCCCACGGTGGCTTGCCTTTCTCAAGGCCGTCTGCCCGCTCGGAGAGGTCCCCGGGAACTGAACCCGGGGCCTCCCATGTGGTACCCCAGCGCGCTTTATCCACTGAGCTATCTAGCCGGGCCCCAGGGTTTTTTATAATGTTATCTGTTTTGGTTTGCTAAGGCTGCCAATGCAAAATACTAGAAATGGGTTAGTTTTTACTTTTAAGTTGAAATTGTTCACTTATTTATGAGAAAGTCTACAGGTATTGTTTGCATTTTAAAATAAGGTTTAAAAATGTCAAGAAAAGTGCCATTAGCTCTTAAGTAATTAAAGCCATAGCAGATATCATTAATCATGCAAACTAATAATGAAAGAGTATAAAAACAATGCATATATATATATATATTTTTTTTTTTTTGCAATTTTAACAACTTTTTAATTTAACACTGTGAGCTTTGCCCACTTTAACTATACAATCCAGTGATTTTTAGTAAGTTTATAGAGTTGAGCCGTCATTACTGTAATCCAGGGTGGGAACATTTCCATATCATCCCTAAAACTTCTTACTAGCCCATTTTCAGTTAATCTACTCTGCTCCTTACCTCCAGACAATCAACAATCTACTTTCTGTCTCTATAAATTTATATATATATATTTGTACCTGGCTTCTTTATAAAAGCAATATTAACAATACTTTTATATTTTAAAAAACCTCAGCATTAAGAATGAATCCTATCTTCTTTGAAGCTGATCACTATTAAAAAGAAGTAATAAAACAGTATAAAGAGTACAGACAACTCTTTCTTCACACAGTGAAAGACCTTAAATGTTTACAGAATTCAAACAATAATGATGAATAATAATAAAGAAATTTGCTTTGGGAAGTTCTTCTCTCAAGAAAAAATATTTTGCTCCCAAAGCACAACAATAAATATTTATATTAACAATAACAAACATAGTCATTTTAATTTAATCAGATACAAATCAGAAGAAAAAATTCATTTTTACATTAATAGATCTCTATAGAAAAGAAAAATTTGATTTACAGCTCATATTCCAATTCTGATTTGGCTTTGTCTTCGAATTTTGAGAAACAAAGTTATAAAGGACTGTTTTGCCAAGTGCCCATCACACACTTATGACCGAGGTGAATTATAGGCACTTAACATAACAATATATGAGGCACAACAAACTTACTATTCAGTACTACAGAACTCCCAAAAGAGTGAAGGAAATGAGGTTCCCCACCTCCCCAAATATTAATAAAATTTCCAGAGCTCAAATACTTCATTTACTTTGCTTTCTTCTACATTATGAAACAAAGAAACCCTCCACAATTTCCAGGTTCTGACACGAACTGGGATTTGTATTTTAATATCACTTTAAAACATGCTCCCCACCCCCACACTGCTTTTAGGGCTTTGTCAAGTAAACTTTAAAATATTTTTTAAAATTTACTTATGTATTATGTTATACTGCAATGTGTTTTTGCCAAAAGGCATGCTCAGACATGCCAAAGGAATGTTAAATGGAACAGCCAATGGGTTGGCTTTTATAAAGGTAATTTATCTGGGGTAAAAGCTTACAGTTCTGAGATATTGTATTAGTCAGCCAAAGGGGTGCTGATGCAAAATACCAGAAATCTGTTGGTCTTCATAAAGGGTATTTATTTGGGGTAGAAGCTTAGTTATCAGGCCATAAATAAGAAGTTTCTTCCTTCACCAAAGTCTGTTGCCATGTGTTGGAGCATGACAGCCACCGATGTTTGCCAGGGTTCAGGCTTCTTGGGTTCCTCTCTTCCCGGGGTTTGCCTCTCTCTGGGCTTAGGCTTGCTTCATGCCACAAGGCCAGTTGTAGACTATCAGGCAAATGGCTTGCTTCTCTTCCCAGGGCCTTCTCTCTTTCCTCACGACCAAGCTCCTCTGTATGCTTACTTCCCGGGGCTCCAGCTCAAGACACCGCATCACAACTCCAACTCAAAACTACCTCAACTCTGTCTTTTGCCATGTCTTTTTATCTTTGAGACCCCACCACTAAGGGGTGGGGCTCAATGCCCTACTGACGTGGCCCAGTCAACACCCTAATCATAACTTAATCATGCTCAGATTAACAGACCAGTTTACAAGCATAATCCAATATCTATTTTTGGAATTCATAACTACATCAAATTGCCAAACTGCTACCGGTATGATATGTCCAAGGTCAAGACACCATCAGAGATGCTTTCTCACCAAAGGTCGTCTGCTGGCAGATCCTGGAGTCCTACCATATGACAAGGCAAGAAAGCAGCTGCTCTCTGCTGTTCCTGAAGTCCTCTCTTTCACATGGCATGGTCAAAATGGCGGCTCCTTTCTCTGTGTGTTTCTGTTTCCAGTTCTCAGGTTATATAAGACCCCAGAAAGAGGGCGAAGACACAACCTGGGTCATGCCTCACTGACACAGTCCAGTCAGAGGCCCTAAAGCAATCTTATTAAGTGATCTCATCAAAGGTCCCTTAACTAAATCTAATCAAAAGGCTCTATTACACTGCATTTACATGCACAGGTATGGATTAGCTTAAGAGCATAATTTTCTGGGGTCCACAAAAGATAAACCAGGACATTTTCTCATTATGATTTTAATTTGTACTTCTCTAGTGAACAATGATGTTAAGCATCTTTTTATGTTTGTTGGCCATTGATATACATTCTTTTGAGAAGTGTCTGTTCAAATTTTTTGCCCAGTTTTGTGTTGGGTTATTTGTTTTCTTCTGAGTTGTAAAAGTTCTTTGTCATATATTTTTAAATTGACATATAATTTGCATATTGTAAAATTCACCCTTTAAAAGTGAACAATTCAGCATTTTTAATATATCTGTAAAGTTGTGCAGCAATCACCAGTGTCTAATTCCAGAATATCTTCATTACCCCAAAAGAAATCCTGTACCCATTAGCAATCATTCCCTATTCACCAATGCCCTAGACCCTGATAACCAAAAGTCTACTTTCTGTCTCTATGGATTTGCCTATTCAGGACATTTAAGATAAATGAAATCACATATTATGTAGCCTTTTGTATCTGGGTTTCTTCACTTAGTGTAATGTTTTCAAGGTTCATCCATGTTGTTGAATTCATTTATCAGTACTTCATTTCTTTTCATGGTTGAACAATATTCCATTGTATGAATAACAAAGCTGTTATAAGCATTCATATACAAGTTTTTGTACAGACATGTTTTTATCTCTTTCCTGTAGAATTATTTTATTAAATCATAAATGTACAACAGCTTCTTATCTCTGCACACACTTAAATTTTTTCTTTTAAAGCAAAGCGTTATATCTTATTATACCATGGTCCTGGCTAATAGCTTTTCAAAACTTTCAGAAAAATCTTTAAAAAGGTTTCACACGGCACCTGAAACTTACAAATTTAACATTATCAAATAAGGAATGCTTCCACTCTTACAAAGACCACTAGAAAGAAACAACAATTAAAAAGCCAATAAACTGTCTCAAGGGCATTTTTTTTTCCCAATCCTTCCTCCACAGAAGGGTACTGTTAATAATCCAATCCATTCTCAAAATAACTCTCTGTATCTGCTCTGGTGTCTTTTTCCATATCACTGCATATTTATGCATGACTGAAATAAGAGTTTCCTTAATATTATTATTTCAATAACCTGAAGCTGTTCTGTTACCTCTGGGCTTTCAACCTCTATTTATACAGTGAAACCCATGGCAAATAGGAAGAAGCTCATTTCTGCTCCTCCCTCCACAAGCCCCTCTTCCTCCACTGCTTCCTGGACCACAGTTTCCTCTACAATATGGTCACTCTTTGTTCCTGCTACTACCAATGTTTCCACTCTTCAATGGACCATAGTTAGAAGGCTGTCAGTTATGATTTCCAAAATCATTATAATTTCCACTTCCATAATTTCTTCCTCATAGTTGTCATAACCACCTCCATAGCCCCCCACCTTGATTGCCATGTCCAGGTCCTCCACCACCATATCTTCCTCTTCCTCTTCCACAGCCAGGGCTACCTCCAAAATTGCCACCTCCAGGTCCTCCTCCATACTCATTATAGCTATCTCCAAATCCACAATCACTTCCATATCCATCAGATCCTCCTCTAAAGTTACTTCCTGGTTCTGGCGAAAATTTCCACAGTGATCACATGAATCTCCAAAACCAAAGTTGCCTCCTCTTCTATGCCCAGAACTTTGGACTTCCTGCATTTCTTGTTGAGACAAAACCTTTCTTACTTCTATATTATGATCTTTGATGTTGGTATTTCTGCAATACAATTTTATAAACAGGCTCATGGTCATCAAAAGCAACAAAGCAAAAGCCTCTTTTCTTTCCAGGCTGCCTATCAGTAATTAACTCAATGGTATCAATTTTTTGAAGTAATCTCTAAGGTAATCTTTCTCAGTTTTAAAAATTTTTTTATTTTTCATTTTTTATTTTTTTAGGAGATACCAGGGACTGAACCCGGGACCTCATACATGCAAAGGATGCATTCAACCACTGTGCTACACCTATAGTGTCTTCTTTAATTCCACCAACAAACGGCTTCTTCACAGTCACATAAGCCCCGGTTTTCTAGATTCCTCTCTTGTGACACTGTGTTTTGGCTTAGCCATTCTCCCATCAATTGAATGACGTCTTGCAGCCATCACAGCATCAATCTCAGCCGTGGATGAAAACGTTGCAAAACCAATTTCTCTTGATCTTTTACTTGCAGATCCCTCATCATCACTCAGTCTGTAAGTTTATCCCATTGCTTGTGAAGGGGACTGAGGCAGTTCCTGGCTGGGTTTGTTCTCTCTGTGCAGCAGAATAGACAGACACACAGAACTAGGCTAGGAAAGAAAAATGGCTTTACTGGACAGGGGGAGGCCTGTTTGTGGTCTCTTGAGTATATATCTAGGAATGGAATTGCTGGATCATATGTTAACTTTATGTTTAACTTTTTGAGAAATTGCCATGATGTTTTCCAAAGCGGCTGCAGCATTTTAAATTCCCCCAGCAGTATAGGAGGGTTCTCCACATCCTCACTAACACTTGTTATTATCTGTCTTTTTAATTATAGCCATTCTCATAGGTGTGAAGTGGTATCTAATTGTGGTTTTGATTTATATTTCCATGATGTAAATGTGGGTTGTCTTTGCATTTTCTTGGGAGTGTCTTTTGAAGTGAGAAGTTTTTTAAATTTTGATGAAATCCAATATACCTATTTTTTTGTTGTTGTTGCTCATGCTTTTGATGTCATACCTAAGAAAAAACACTGCCTAATTCAGATCATGAAGACTTAAACCTGCTAAAGAAGAGTTTTATAGTTTTAATACTTCCATTCATGTCTTTGATCCATTGAGTTAATTTTTTTTAAGGAGGTACCAGAGATTGAACCCAGGACCTCGTACATGGGAAGCGTACATGGGAAGCAGGTCTCAATCACTAAGCTGCATTCACCCCCTAATGAGTTGGGATTTTTTGTTTGTTTTGCTTGTTCGTTTTTAGGAGGTAGTGGGGATTGAACCCATGACCTCATACATGGGAAACAGGCGCTCAACTACTTGAGTTATATCGGCTCCCTTGGGTTAATTTTTACATATGGTGTGACACTTTGTAGTAAATTGTGAAAAGAAGTGTGAGACCTCCAACTTTGTTCATTTTTCAAGCCTGTTTTGGCTATTCTGGGTCCCTTGCATTTCCTTATAAATTTTAAGATCAGTTTGTCAAGTTCTGCTAAACAGGAACTGGGATTTTGTTAGAGGTTACACTGAATCTATAGATCACTTTGGGACTCACTGCTATTTTAACAATTGTAAATGGAATTATTTTCTTAATTTCATATTTCAGATCACTCATTTTGCTAGTGTGTAGAAATACAACTAATTTTTTATTATATTTATCTTGTATCTTGCAAACTTGCTAAACTTATTAGCTCTAATAGTTTTCAGGTTTTGTTTGGTGGTTTTTTTTTTTTTTTGGTAGATTCATTAGGATTTTCTACATGCAGGATCATGGTGTTTGTGAATAGAGATTGTTTTACCTCTTTCTTCCTAATCTTTTATTTCTTTTTCTTGCCTAAATGCCCTGGCCAGTACCTCCAGTGCAATGTTGAACAGAAGCAGCAAGAGCAAACATCTTTGTATTGTTCCTGATCTTAGAGGGGAAGCTTTTGTTCTTTCACTCTTAAGTATGATGTTAGCTGTGAGTTTTTCATAGATGCCTTTTATCAGGTTAGGAAATTTCCTTTTACTCCAAGATTGTTGAGTGTTTTTTCACTGTGAAAGGGCAATGGAGTTTGTCAAATGCTTTTTCTGTGCCTACTGAGAAGATCATAAGGTTTTTTTCATTAATTCTATTAATATACTTTATCAAATTAATTGGCTTTTGTTTGTTAAAATCAACCATGCATTCCTGGATAAACTCATTTGGTTATGGTGTATTATCCTTTTTTTGGCCAATATTTTGTTAAGGCTTTCTGCTTCTATGTTCATGGGAGACAGGAGTTTGTAGTTTTTGTTTCTTGTGATGTCTGCCTTTGGTATTAGGATAATATTGGCTTCATAAAATCAGTTGGGAAACATGCATTCTTCCTGGAATTTCTGAAAGTATTTATATAGCATTGGTAAGATTTCTTCTTTACACGTTTCTTAGAAGTCACTGTGATGTCATCTTTGTTGGTATAAAGTTGTTGAATCTTCTTTATTGGAAGGATAATAATGATAAGTTTAATAACTAAATCAATTTCTTTACTTGGTATAAATCTATTCAGACTATTTCTTGAGTTAGTTTAGTAACTTGTATCTTTTAAAGAATTTGTCCATTTTATCTAAGTTATCAAATTGGTTGGCAGATATTATTCATAATATTCTCTTATCATTTTAGAGTTTGTTAGGATTTGCAGGGATGCCTCCTCCCTTGTTCCTGATATTGGTGACTTCTCTTTTTCATTTCGATCTAGGTTTATCCATTTTAGTGATCTTAGCAAAGAATCAGATTTTGGATTCATTGTTCTCTACAGTTTCTCCATTTACTACAGCATTGATTTCTGCTCTGATCTTTGTTATTTCTTTTCTTTTAGTTACTTTGGATTGAATTTGTTCTTTTTCTAGCCTCATAAAATAGAAACTTAGAAAGATGATTTTAGTCCTTTTTTTCTTTTTATATATAAGCATTTGAAGCTACAAAGCTCCCTCTAAGAACGGCTTTGGCAGCATCCCACAAATTCTACCATGTTGTTTCATTTGCATTCTGTTTAAGATGTTTTCTAATTTCAGTGTGATTTCTACACAAAATCATGAGTTATTCAGAAGTGCATTGCCTGATTTTCACACATTTGGGGTTTTCCATATTTCTTTCTGTTATTTATTTCCAATTTAATTTCATACAGACAGAAACATATAAGTTCAATGATTTAAATTATTTCAAATATTTTGATACTTGTTTTATGGCCTGGCATATGGTATATTCTGGTTAATGTTCCATGGGCATTTATAAAGAATATGCATTCTGCTACTGTTAGGAGGAGTATTCTATACATGTGAATTAGATCAAGTTGATTGATGGTGTCATTCAGGTTGCCTTTATTTTGACTGTCTACTTGTTTATGCAATTACCAACAGACAACACTGCAGCCTCCAGCTATAATTGAATATTTGTCTATTTTTCCTCTCAATTCTATCAATTTTTGCTTTATGTAGTTTGGGGCTTTGTTGATTTGTGCATTGTGACAGTCTGAATTTGGTGAATCCCCCAAAAAGATTATATTTTTTAACTAATCCATTCCTGTGGGTATAAGATCCTTTGAATGCATTAGATTTGGTTAAGGGACCTTGATTAGATCACTTGATTAGATTGCTTTTGGTCAGTGGGGCATGACTCAGGTTGGATCTCCACCCTCTTACTGGAGCATTATAGAAACAGAGTCACAAAAAGAAGACACACAGAAAAGGGAGCTCTGCCATTCTGACCCAGTCATATGAGAGAGAAGACTCAAGGATCGCTAGCAGCCAAAGCTAAGGCACAAAGCTCCCAAGAAGCTGGGCTCAAAGAGCAGCCCAAGGCTAAAGAGACAAGCCATATGCCTGATTGCCCTACACCTGAACTCCTGGAGACGGTGAGACTTGAGGCAAAAGCAGGACCTTGGCAGAGATCAGTTGCTATCTTGCCTTGCCACCCCAGGATCACCAGTATCTGACTTTGGTGAGAAAGAATCTTTGATGGTGCCTTGATTTGACATTTCACGGCCTAAGAACTGTTAAGTTTTTACCCCAAATAAAATTCCCATTTAAAAAGCAAACTCATTTCTGGTACTTTGCATTGGCAGCTTTGGCAAACTAAGAGATGCATATATATTTACAATTGTTATATCTTCCTGCTTTGTTGAGAGAGAGCATTTATTTTCAAATGTAAAGCACAAAAATAACTTCGGAAGAAGGGAACTACTGATGGCAGAACAGCAACAATAAAAATACCTTCTTTATAATAGGAAACCCAACACTGGAAAAAAATTAACAAAGATCTACATAAACACATTTTTCCCCCTGGAATTTATAGGACACTTCAGGGTTACTTGTTTTTTTCTATGAAACAGATTTTGAGTCCAAACATGGGTCACTAAAATGAGGGGAACCTGAGAAAAAAAGTATGAAAAAAGAAAAAAAATGAAAGCAAAGTTTCCCATTATTTCCTATCATTTGACCTGGACAAAATAAAAGAGGCTGACTTCTAAACAAAGGAAAACTCATAAGATATTATGTTTTTTAAGATTAGAAAATAATTTTTTTTCTAATTATTTTCATTTTCTAATTACTTTTAAAAGAAGCATTATGTAACAAGTGGGTCACAATAAAGAAAACACAAACGGCTCCTAAATATGGAAAATATTCACCTTCACTTATGTTAGGAAAAATTCAAATGAAAACTTTTACCTCCTATTAGACTGGCAAAGGTCAAACAATTTGCTAACACACTTAAGTAGGCACATGCATATGGAAATCCTCATACATACTGGTGGTAACGTAAATTGATACAACGTCAATGAAGGACAGTTTGGCAATAGCCATTAAAACTATAAATGTACATAACTGCTGACACAGAAAATCTGCTTCTAATTATTCATCCTACAAATATAATAAAAACATGCAAAGTAACACTGTGATGACATATATATGCAAAGGACTGGAAATAACCCAAATATTTATTAACAGGGGACTGATTAAGTTTATCCTTCTTGTATTAGTCAGCCAAAGAGGTGCTGATGCAAAGTACCAGAAATCTGTTGCTTTTTCTAAAGGGTATTTATTTGGGGTAAAAGCTTACAGTTACAAGGCCCTAAAGAATCCAACTCAAGGTTGATTTCTCACCCAAAGTCAATTGCCACATGTTGAAGCAAGATGGTAGGCAATGTTTGACTGGTCTCTCCTTCCTTCTTCCTCTTAAAGCTCGATGGACCCAGCTTCTTCCAATCTCAGTTGTAGGCTGGCATAGGGCTTGTCTCTACTCCTGGGGGGCTTGTCTCTCTTCCCAGGGTTTTAGCCATTTGAGCCTTCTCCTTTCTGTCACATGGCAGGACCAAAATGACCAAGTTCTCTCCTCTTCTGTGTATCTTCGATTCTGTGTCCTCTATTGTCTTCTTGATTGAGTGTCCATTTATATATTCCAAGGGGGAGGGGACTCAACACTGAGCCATGCCCTACTGTCATGGTTGAATCAAAGACGCTGAACTGATTTAATTAAGTAAACTTAAAACCTTTGAATTTAAATTAACCAAAGGGTATACCCAGAGGAACAGACCACTTTACAAACATAATCTATATCTCTTTTTGGAATTCATAAATAATATCAAACTGCCACACTTGTACATCAAAAAATGAAATACTCTGAGCTTATAAACAGAATGAGAAAGGTCTTCGTGTATTGAATATGACATTATCTCCAAGATAAACTCTTAGGTGAAAAAAATGCAAGCTGTAGAATAATGTGTAAAAAAAAAGGGGGGGGGGAGGCTAAAAGAAATAATTGAGACCCTCCTATAAATTTATTTGTTTTAACATGCATAAAATGCCTCTGGAATAATACAAGAGGAAACAAACTGCAAATGGTTTGCTAGGAAAAGGGAAAGGAGATTTTTTTCATAGAATACATTTTTGTACTTTTTGAATTTTGAAAAATGTGAGTATATTACATATTAAAATACATTTTTCTTTTCTATAAACTAATTTGTTGCACTAAAAGATTTATAATGTTTAAAACACAGAAAGTATAAAAAGATATAACATGAAAAACAAGTCTCTCTCTCATCCTTGTTCCCATTCTATACAAATCTCCAACTACTCTCTACTACCACAGGAAAGCACTGGCCATTAACTTTTTATGTATCTTTCCAGAATTATCTTATATAAACACAGGCAAATATAATAGCATTATTTCTCCCCATCTGTATTTAAGTTAAACACTAAAAGGTAGTGTAATGGTTTCAGAGTTTTATTTAATCGTGAATTCCAAAAATACAGATTGGATTATTCTTGTAAACTAATCTGTTCATCTGGGCATGATTAAGTTATGAGTAGGGCGTTAACTGCCACTTCAGTGAGACGTTGAGCCCCACCCCTCGGTGGGTGTGGTCTCAAGTATAAAAGGCTAGACAAGAGGCAGCAGAGAAAAGCAGATTGAGAAAAGCAGATTGAGAGTAGAGATTTGGAGAAGGAGATTTGAGAAGCAGTTCTGATGTTGGAGTGAGCCGTTTGCCCGATAGTCTACAGCTGGCCTTATGGAGAGATGCAAAGCATAGAAAGTCTCATGGTCTACAGCTGAACTTGTGAAGGAAACAGAAGCTAAGCCTGGAGAGAAACGCAGCCCCGGGAACAGAGAAACCCGGAAGCCTGAACCCTGGAGACGTCGGCAGCCATCTTGCTCTAACACTTGGACTTTGGTATGGGAAGAAATTTATGCTTTGTGGCCTGGTAACTGTAAGCTTCTACCCCAAATAAATACCCTTTATAAAGACCGACCAATCTTTGGTATATTTCAAAAGGCACGCCTGTGGCTGACCAAAACAGGTAGCATTCTATACAAGCTGTTCTGTCATACTTTGTCTTAAGTTACTTACTATATTTTTGACATCTCCATATTGGTACACAGAAAACTTCCTATTCTTTTCTTTTCTGCAGAGTATTCCACTGTATGGATAAACCACAATTTATTTAACCCATTTCTCATTGATAGACATTTGAGATGTTTTCAAATTTTTTGCTATTCTAGTATATCTATTCAGCCATCAATATCACCATATTATTAGAGTAGAATAAACTTTTATAGGAGGAGCTAATAAATAACCAGCCATTATGAACTGCTTTGTAAATATTTTAACAATAAATGCTTGATTCTTTTACCCTAAAATGAAACAAGGGACAATAAATGAATGATAACTGAGTTAACTTTAAGAAATACAAAACAAAGCATTAAGGAAAAATTGCTGAATGGATAGATTTGCAATTAGAATCAAAGAGAGCAAAGGAACAAATTTTAATAAAACATTTTTTGGATAAAAGTATGAGTCATTAATAGATGAAAAAAATAATTTAAATGAAAGAAAATTGGCAAGGAGAAAATGTCAAATTCATAAAAGTTAAAGTATGTATTATACTACACCTGCATATAACTTGATCAAAAAAAAAAAAGCCAAAGTGAATAAAGTATAAAAGCAAGCAAATATACAAAAGAAATCAATAAAATGAATGTGTGTATATATTTGCATTTACTTGTTTTATGTAGATATATACACATACATACATATATATATTTACTATATATATAAAAACAAGAAAAGATTACACAGATGACAGAAACTCAGACAAAAAGGAAACAAATCTCTATCAAATGCTCTAATCCTACTATTCTACTTCGGTTGAATATATCCACTTAATGTCCAACAAGCTCCTCAACTTCAATAGATGCAAAATGTTTACATTCCATCCCTCAAACCTTTGCATTTTCTTCCTTCTATTAACTGTACCACAAAAGTTCAAGTCTCTCAGGTTTAAAACCCATGTAGTAGGACTCTCCTTCCTCCTCTCTTGGCTCCAACATGTTCAACTAGCTGTCAAATCCTATGTATTTTTATCTCTGACATCTCTATTATCTCTCCTGATCCTCTTCTATTTCCAATATGTTCTTCCCTAACTGGTCTTTCTCTTTATAGTCTCCCCATTTCCCCCACATCACAATCTGTCTCATACTAGAATGAGGTGTTTTTTTTTGTGTTTGTTTTTCCTGAAATAAAATTTGAATCATGTCACAGTTTTGTCTAACATTTTTCAATGGTCCAAATCCCCTCACAAGAAATTCAGGGCCCACTACCACTTCATTTATATCTATCTTTCTGACAGTATGTCACACAGTTTCTTTTCATGTACCCAATTTAAGGCATTTCTTCCTTGGTCCAAGCATACGCCTGATGTTCCATTACTGGCATTACTATAAACCCAAACCCCACACCAACCTTCAATGCCCAGTTCATGAGCTTCTGCTTTCAGGTATTTTCCAACTTATGGGAGAAAAATGCCCTCCAATAAAAACAAATGACAAAATAAACCAAAAGGTGACAAGAATACAAAAAGCCACAGCCTATGGCCTTTAAACGTGACATACTTAAGGTTTCAAAGACCACATCAAATTCCTGGAAAACAAATGGCAGATAATACTGGGTCATCATCCTATAAGCACAGTTTGGTTTATTTCCCTATTGGTTTCCTACCATTACTTTCTTGCCTATTCACACTGACCTACAGATTTATGAAATAGATTAAACCAGTAGTAATTCATTCATCCCAGTTTTAATACAGTTGGTTACAAATTGAACATTCTGCTGTTATAAAATTATATAAATGCCACCATAACTCCAAACAACCAGCTTTCTGAACAACATAACTTTAAAAAAGATATTAAAAGCAGGTGATGATTAACAAGAGAATAGATTGAATACTATGATCTATTCCAAGTACTGGGCATATATTCTCACTAATCTAATCCAAAACTATCCAAATATCCAATGTTAGTAAAAAAAAATGGGTGGATGCTAACAAGCACAAACAAAACAAAAGAAAATATTCTAAATATTTATTCTTTTGAGGTAGACTAACATACTTTTATGACAGTTTTATATTGCTAGATATAGGTATTATACTATATTTCAGTATATATTTTTAAATTAGCTTACTGTAAAAACAAGGTTCCCTACTGTCTACCCTAAATTATACCTGGCAGCTAGGTAAATCTTCCCCAAAAAGGTGGTGCTGAAGAAGGCTGGTGATTCTCAGGAAAGGTAAGCAGAAGTCCTGTAAGTATTTTTCCATGGATTCAGGAGACCAAGCAATAGTGCTAACCTAAAGTTAAAAAAGAAAATTTGAATGATTCATTCTATGATAGATGTAGTTTAAAAATTTTTATTCATAATGGCAACTAAATCTAAATTTTTAACTAAATAACCACTATATCCAATTTGAGAGAGCATACCATTGCACACTCTTGCGTTCCTTCTTCATGGTATAACTTGCCTTTAGATAGTTCACTTATCACAAAGCCCAATAACACTTCATAAGACTTTATAGCCTCACATGTATTCTGAAAAAAAAAAATCAATTTTTTTTTAAGAAACATTTTTAAAGAGTGGAGTATAACTTTAAAAAGAATGGAGAATAACTGTGATTACATTATTTTTCAAGCATGTGAATGTCAATTCTTTAAAATCTGCATAAAATAATACACTTCCAGATTCACAATGAAATTGGGTAGGTGGTCAAAGTTATTTCAATACTTCTTTTAAAAACAGAATATAAATTACATAATACATATGTAAATAAACGTATATAAATCATACCTTTTGACCCAGTAATTCCCACTCCTGAGAATTCTTCCTAAAGAAATAATCCAAAAGAAAAAATAGCTACATGCACAAAACATTCCTTACAGCCTTATAACAGTGAAAATTTTTTTAAAATTAAAAAAATTAAAAGTTTAAATTATGGGGCCCGGCTAGATAGCTCAGTGGATAAAGAGCTCGCTGGGAAACCACATGGGAGGCCCTGGGTTCGGTTCCCGGGGACCTCTCCTAGCGGGCAGACCGCCTTGAGAATGGCAAAGCCGCCGTGGG
>PVKH010004530.1:0-23329 GCA_004027955.1 Chaetophractus vellerosus | reverse complement strand
TGAAGTCATTTAGAACCCATGCTTTGGAATGAAACTGACCTAAAATCAACTCTGAGTTCTACCAGTTACAAGCTTGGTTTTCTTAGACAAATTATTTAATGTCTCATTTAATGTCAGTTTCCTCAATTATAAAATATGCATAGATTAAATGAGATGCATGCCAAATGTTCAGCAGAATATCTGGTACATATTAAAAGTTCATTGACTGGTTACTGTTGTTATTCCATGTGATATCTATAATCCTTAATGGAATTTTTTTTCCCTTTTACGTAGTATATTTCCACCCTGTTCCCCTCACATTCAAGTTTGGACTATTTTAATAATATTGAAAAACCTCTTTCCACTTTTCGTGGAACAAATGTTGGCTCTTGTAATAAAATATTCTGAATATTTCATACATCTTACATTACAACACATTAAATGCTTAATTTTAAAAATTTAAATTTGGAATAAAATTATTTTGATGTAAGATATGCTTAAACCATTCTATGATTTAAAAAAAAAAGAATTACTGGTATTAAAAAATAAAACAAGTTCACCAAACCAATTTATATAGTGTGGAGTGGTAATAAAAATGAGGAAGTTCACGTTCTAAAGAAAGTGGTATGTCGTTTATAAGTCCTCATATATTTCAATGGCTATTCATAGTGCATTTGATTATATCTTTGATAAATTTTTAAAATTAAAATTTCTAAATGAAGATAAAGGGAGTCATGATCTCAACATAGTACTTTTAAAATACATATGGATACATAAATGAGTGGATGAAAGAGTTCATAAACATGACTTTTTGTTCAGTAGATAAGATGTACAAATATGGAAAAATTAAACAAAAATGACAAAACAATGTGTGTAATCATGTACTAGTGATTAATATTGGCAATTATTGTTTAAAAGTTACAACTGCCACTGTGCTAGAAAAGATGAACCATATCTATAAAATGTAATTACCTTTCTGATTCTATTAAAAGGGAACAAAATAAACATATAGGAAACCATGATTTGAGTAAACATTCAGGACCAGGTGTCTCATGAAATCAAATTTACTAAATTAATTGACGATGGATAAGATTCAAGCACAGAGTGAAATCTGGGTGAAGGATAAAATACAAAGATAATAATACATGTCAATGTTTCAAGGTAAGGGCTGGTGATTAGTGAAATGAGTTTTATGGCCTATCTTATTTAGTATCTGTATTAATTGTAGAAGGAATAGGCAGCATGTTATTTAAACTTGCAGATGATTCTAAATTAGGAGATGTTACAAACACCTCTGCAAATCAAGAAATAATGGTAAAAAGAATTAATGAACAAAAACTGCCATTAGGTACTACTGAAGGATAAATAATCAATAAAAGTGAAGGCGTCAAACTCTAGTGCGCTTGGTTTCTGATTTTCTGATGCAGAAAATGAAATACAAATTGTAAAACAGCCATAAAAACAATATTGGAGGCTAAAGGTTTTTTTTTCTTTGAAGGAACATCCTAAATCCCTTTATCTTTTAGATCTCGTCATAGTCAAGTAGATGCTTAACGCTGTGTTTAGGGAGCAACTTAGACTACTGTTTGAGGACACTAATTTTGATCTTTCTGGCCCATAACCCATACCTCTCCGTATGAGTCCTGGTTTTATTGTCTGGATAGTCACTCAAAATTTTCCTAAAAACTCAAACTCTGGCCCTTAATCACAGTCCTGGGGGGCAAGGTGTTTACTATTTTTGTTCTTTTATGCCCACGTGCCTGCCTAAGCATCTGTCTATTATCCTAGTCCCAATTTGCCTGATGCTCAACTTTTCCTATCACAGGTTGCTGGACCGCTCGTGCCCCTCTGGAGGCTCCATCTAGTCTCTTCTGGCTGTCTCCTCTGAAGTGCTCAGGTGGACTACGGCCCCCTCTGTCCCTTCCTCAGAACGTCCTTTTTGGCTTGGCTTTTTCTTTATAAAAGATGTTTTCTTTGTTTGATTTTAAGTGGTGTTTATTGAAGTATAATTTAAATACAAAAACTCCATCCTTTATAGTCATTCCCTGTATGAATTGACAAGTATTGACAAATGTAAACAGTCATATAACCACCAACAATCAGAATATAGAAATAATTGATTTCAAAATATCCCTCTGTGGCCCTTTGAAATCAATTCCCTCTCCCTACAGCTAGCCCTTGGCAACCACTGAACTGATTTCTTTCCCTCTAATGTGCCTCTCTAGAACGCCATATAAATAGAACTATACAGAATGTAGTCATTTGTGTCTGGCTTCTTTCACCTAAATAATTATTTTGAGATTCATCCATGTTGTTGCAAATATTAGTAGTCCATTTCTTTATACAACTGAGTAGAATTCTATTGTATAATTATATCACAGTTTGTTTTCCATCTGCCAGTTGGTGGACACTTGGATTGTTTTACGTTTGGGGTGATATGAACATAACATCTATAAGTATCTGGTACAGGTTTTTTGTGGATATACATTTCATTTCTCTTGGGTAAATAACTAGGAGTAAGATTATTTAGTCATATGGTAAGTTTACATTCGTCTTTATATGAACTGCAAATCTTTGCTGTACCACTTTGCATATTCACTTGCAATGTATGAGAGTTGCAGTTGCTCTTTATACTTGTCAGTAGCCAGTATTGTCCATTTTTAAATTTTAGTATGTGTGGAATAAGTGCATGGTTTTAATGTGCATTTCCTTGATGACTAATGATGCTGGGTATATTTTCAGGTGCTTATTTGTTATACATATATCTTCTCTGGTGACCTATCTGTTCAAATCTTTTTGCTCGTTTTTAAAATTGATTTGTGAAATTTCTTTTTATACTCTGGATTAAAGTCCTTTATCAGATATGTGTTTTGCAAATATTTCTTCTTCCTCTGTGACTTGCCTTTCCATTTCCTCAAAAGTATCTTTTGAAGAGAAGTTCTTAATTTTGATAAATCTAATTTATCAATATTTCCTTTCATGGTTCTTCTTATGATTTGTGTTTTTGTGTCCTTCCCTTACCCAAGGTCAAAAAATTCTGTTATATGTTTTTCCAAAATTTTTAGTCTTAGATTTATGATCCATTTCAAGTTTCTATATTTTGGGTTATGGGTGGATATTCATATTTTTTGCATCTAAATGCTTATTGTTTTGGCTTTGATTGAATAGATAACACCTGAGTATGACAGTTTGGGGAACTTTTAGTTGAACTGCAGTAGATATTGTTTTTCCACAGTCAGAGAAGATCAAATGTCAGCTATACTGTTCAATCATCCTCTATACCAGTCCCTGTTTAATCTACCTAAAACACAATTTTAATCATGTTACTTCCTTGCTTAAAAGCATTTAGTGATGAATGCCCACAAAATTATCAGTATTATTTTCTCAGTATAGCTTAAAGGTCCCTCATAATCTGGGCCTAATCGTATGTAGTCAAATCCATCTCATATTCTCTTCAACGTGATCAATTTGATTCACTCCACTTGGGCTCTTCAACGTTGTCTGATACAATCAGGCTCCCAGGTAATGCCAAAGATTAGCCTGTTCTGCACCTGCTACGCTCTGGTGGCAGGCCTTCTCCTCTAACCCTTTCACTTAATCGAAGAATTAGAATCCATCCTTCAGGACCCAGTCAAATACTTCAATGACATCTTCCCTAACACTTCAACTTCAGTTCAGCTCAACAAATGTCTAGCTGAATTGGCCTATGAAGTTTGGGGGTACTTTATCATCTATACTACCCATTTTGGCACTTTACCTTATATTGTCTGCTACCAGAATTGTCTCCCCAGTTGGTTCTGCAAGGCCAAGATCAATCTATTCATTCAACAAGTGAAAAATGTGAATTCCTGCTAAGTGTCTGGAAGTCTATACAATGGGGCTCAGAGATTAATAAAGAGATATGGGTTCTGCTTTCAAGGAAATATAGTTTACCAGAGTAGATAGATATTGAACCAAAAATTACAAAGGTGTTGAGGTTGTAGAGGAGAAATTGTAGGGTATGATGAGAACATAATGAAGCAGGGCAGAGAGTCCCCACTTCATTCCATGCTTTCTTTTCATTCACTTTTCATTTTATGCTTTTCTTCTTGATATACCACATAAGTATTGTTTAGATTTTAAAATTAATTTGGTTTCTTAATGACTGTATAAATTTACTAAAGTTAAAGTACCTAAAAGAATAAGATCTATGAATATATGGACACATAGTATGGATAACAGTGATACTTCATATAAGTGCAAGGAAAGTAGATCATTCAATAAATAGTGTTGGCACAGTTGGATCTCCATTTGTCAAGAAAGTTAAATCAGTTCTCTGCATCTCAATATACACATATGCAAAATTCCAGATGGATTTAAAAATAAATATAAAAGATTTAAAAGTGTTAGAAGAATGTTGGATAATAAATTAACATTCTTGTTGAAAAGACTAACATATTTGACTGCACAGCATAAAAAGAACTAATTTATATATAACAAAATAAAAATAAACTAAGTTTATAGATAAAATATTACAAAAGTATTAGGAAAACATAGTGGCTATATATTTTTAAATGGTATATTTTCATCAATAAGAAAGAAGTAAACATCCCTGAGGAAAAATGGATAAAGGATATAAACTGCAATTCACAATAGAAAAGCATCCAATAAAAGTGAAAAGATATACAACTCAATATCTAAAGAATTGTAAATTCAAATGACAATGACTCTTTTCAAATGAACAAAGATTAAAATGTTTTATAATAGTTTATTTTGGTAAATGTTATAGGGAGTCAAAGACTTATACATTTTGGAATATAAATTAATATACCATTTTTGAAGAACCATTTGATAAAGACATCAAAATTTTTAAATATGTTGAACCCGTTTGAATAATAAGCATATTCATAGGAATTAAGTTTAATAATTGGGCAAGTATAAGATAGTATATTTATTATAGTCAAAAGGTTGAAAATAACCTAATCATCCACCAAAATACTTATTGATTAAATAATTGTTACATCATTTAATGAATTACTTAGTAGTTGTTAAAACAGGGTGTATCAGTAAGGACCAATACATATAGTTACATATTATAATGTATAATTTATTTTAAGGAATTGTTTCACTCAAGTTTGGAGACAGGCAAGGCTGAATCCATAGGGCAGGCTGTCAGGCTAGAAACTCAGGTGGGAATTTATGCTGCAGTCTTGAGGCAGAATTTCTTCTTCTCCAGGAAACCTGTTTTTCTCTTAAGGCCTCAACTGATTGGATGAGTTCCACCCACATTGTGGAGATTAATCTCCTTTATTTAAAGTAAGCTGATTTTAGGGGCTGGCTGTAGCCCAGTGGATAGGGCGCTGGTATACCACATGGGAGGCCCCGGGTTCAGTTCCCGGAGACCTCTCGGAGCGAGCAGACCGCCTGAGAAGGCAAAGCCGCCATGGGCGGGGCGAGCCACCTGTGAACGGAGCAAAGCCGCCTGTGAAGGGAGCAAAAAGCCACCTGGGAGCGGAAGCAGACCCGCCCACAAGCGGGGCAAGCTGCCTGTGCAGTGAGCTGACTCGGCGCATTGCCGCAGCGGGGGGAGACAAAGCAGACATAGAAGAACACAAAAAATGAACACACAGCAAGAGCAAACAGAAAGGGGAGGTATATGTAACAAAACAAAACAAAAAAATTAAAGTAAGCTGATTTTAGATGTTAACCACATCTACAAAATACCGTCTCAACAACACCTATATTAGTCTTTGATTAAATAGCCTAGTTGACAAGGAAGATTAACCATCTATCTATCATCTATCTATCTTATCTATCTATATTATTCAATGAATATCTTTGTGTGAAAAGGCAGTTTACACTATGGCATGTGTAGTATGACTGAAACATTTTACATTTACATATACATATAACATATATGCCTGTGTGTGCACATGTGTGTTTGTACCAGTGTCAATAAATACTTTATCTCTGAAGATCAGGGTTTGCAATGAAAACAGAATTTTAAATTTAAACAACTTTGATATTGTTTGAATTCTCTTTATGATGAGTGTGATAATTTATATAATGTAAGTTAAAGTTATTCTTGTTAATTGTAGAAAAATTGAAACAGAAAAAATGTAAGCACACAACACAGGGATAACTCCTGTTCATATTTTGATGTGTTTCCCTCGATAATGTTTTTCTATGCCTACATATTGTATTTTCCATATATGAGGACAAAACATGCACATAGTTTTCAACTGGTGTTATTTTTATCTCTCATTCATCTGTCCATTCATTCATTTGATACTGAGAAGAAATCTACCATCCAAATCATTTCACTTTGCCTAATTTACTCATTCAGCAAGTATTTATTGAGCCTTTCATGTGCCAGGCAATGTTCTAGATATGACAAGCTTGTACCAGGTAATCCTCCCTCCCTTTGAACAGAAATCATCAAAATCCATTTGACCTTTCTTAGTCTTAGAATGAATAAAGAGCAGTGGGTGTAGCTCAGTGGTTGAATGCTTGCTTAGCATATATGAGGTTCAGGGTTCAATCCCTGGTATCTCCTAAAAAAAAAAATGAATAAAACATTTCTGTTTTTCACCTGATCTCTTGGACATTTAACATACAAACTATATTAAAATTCTTTAAATGACTAGGGTTTTGTTCTCTTGAGTCCAAGGACACAATCATTTAAATTTCTTCAGTGAGCCTATGATTCCAAACCCACACCAGCTGAATTGAGCAGAAGATAAATGTGACCAACCATGGAGAAGGAGCAGGGCCCAAAAGAAAGCCACATATGGTCAGGAAATGAATTCAATATTCACCTTTTTACAGGAAAAAGGGGGGACGAAAGCAAAGACCATATGGAAGAAAATTCAGAAATTTATATCTGTATTAATATAACTATAAACAGATTCCTTCCAGCTCCTTGCTTTGATATTTTCTTCTTGCTCCTCTTTCTTGTGTTGAGGAATTGGCCTCCCTGATGACAACTGCAGATGCTGACAGACCTGGACAGAGCCTAACAATCCTGATGAAAGGCCAAGATCCAAGAAACTGGCCGGTCCTGGCAGGGGAGTAGGGCATAGCAATGAGAAAACTAGGCCCTCTGGCTTTCCCCAGAGGGACTGAGACATCAAAAAGTCTAATAGCAATCACTGTCAGTGGAATACAAGATGGGAACTAGAACTTCAGAAGAAGGCAAGGGCTTGATTATTAGAGCAAGATATGAAACCAGGGAGAGACAGAGTTCCTGACCTGATTCCTTTCTTGTTCCTCTTGACAATCTTGTCCTAGAGCTAGGATGGACTTGCCCTGCTCGTAGAGTTTAAGCCTAACTCAGCTATGGGACCCACGTGTAGGAACAGGTCTTTAAACAGGATGGTTAAGCTCCTTGATAGTATGAAATCCAGGAACTTTTAGAGAAATTGGAAAATCATGGCTTGTATCGTCACACCTTTCTTGATCCTCTGATTACTAATTTGGTCCAATTACCTAAGCTTTCTGAGCCACATGGCAGTGCTATTCTGGGGACCCATGTGGTGGATTGAAGTATGGACCCTAATTTAAATTTGTCAGGTGATTGTGAATCCCTGGTAAACAAACCTCTTGAAGATGTTAATTTAGTTAAGGTGTTGCCCAGCTGAATGAGGGTAGGCCTTTATAAGTAGAAGAAATTCAGGCAGAGAGGAACTGGGAGCCACAAAGGAAACTGGAAGAGAAAAGAGATATAGGCCAAGCAACCCCAGGGATCGCCAGCAGCCGGCCCCAATATATTACAAACTTCAGGGAGAAAGCACCCATTTTGGACTTCTTCTAGCCTGAAAACTGTGAGCTAATATATTCACCTTTTGTGGTATTTGTCATAGAATCCTGAAAAAACTAAGGCAGTTTTCCTTTCTTTCCAGTTTCATTTGAGATTAAAATGAGAATTATATTGAAAATATTGAGATGGTAGAGATAATTCATTGATACTGGTAGTTGTGGCAAACAAAAGTAGACAAGTGCTACCCTCTATGAGTAGATTTAGTTCATTTATCCTCTGCTTGATATTTAGACTGTGTTAGTTAACTAGGTAAACTGGGTTTAATAGGAAAGCCCTTTTACCATCATCACCTGCTCAACCCCAGGGTCTCCGTGCTCACCCCAGTGTGCATTGCGGTGCCCTGCCTGCATGGCTATGGGCAGTGACCCTGTACACCCTCATCATGATATTGGTCAAATTTAATTTCCCAAAGGTCAGAATACACTGAAATTATTTCAGGTTTGCATTCATTACCTTTGAAAAGAGAATATGGCAATTAATCCTTCTCTCCATTTATTAAATTTAGCCTTTGAAATTTCTTACCCAGGAATAAAGAAAACTGCATTTGTTCTAAGTGGAAGGAGCTTAATTGAGGGTGCTGGTTTTGTTATATATGGCTATTTGTAAGTATGCGGAAACCAAATACAATCTGGGAAGTAGAAATCACTTTTTCTAGTGCAGTATTTTTAACTATGTCTTCTCACCTGAGCTCCAGGGCAAACGTTGCACATGCTCCTTCTCATTGTTAACAGACTGCACAAGGACAGGGTTTTCTAATTTCATATTTTAAGTGAATCTAGCAGGCAGAGTATTCTGAAATAACATTAGCTATGTAGTCAAGATAATACCTGCACTCTGGAGAGTCCTGATTTCAAACAGGCATTTACATCCTCCCCAGACTGCCCTCCATTCATATAGATACTTAGCCATATGCCATCTGTGTTGTGCTGAGAGTATGGGCTTGCTACAATTATTCTGCGTCTGCTACATACATTTGAAACCTGTGGAAACTACATATTTTCTTTTTGTCTGTTATTTGTATTGAGTGTGATTTTGTGTACCACCCAGGCTTGAAACCATTTTGAGATTAACTTGAACAAAATTGAATTCAGCCCTCTAGATTCCTTAATAATATCTGGCTAAAACATTAAATAATAAATGAGAGGAGAATGGAAGTGGGGAGATTCTAAGGAGAGAGAATGAGGGATCAGGCCTCCTGAGTTTTATTCCCCATTCTTCCATTGTTTCCCTTTGTGATCTTGAGCCAGCCATTCCCTGCTTTTGTTTTCCTGGCTATTTCTAGAGAGTAATAGGAAGACCAGACAGAGCTGCGGTGAGGGTGAATAAATGCCTAAAATGTGCTTCCAGAGCCTCAAGTGAAACACACTGTGCTGCATGTAGAAATTATTAGTTCATTCTTCATGCACTTTTAGTCCTTGCCCTCTAGGCTCAGACTGCCAGCCAAGGCACCAATTACTGTCGATGGGGCTGTTGATTCTTGTGATGTGAACACCTGTCCTCCAGCAAATGAACTGAGATAATACATACCAATTTACTATGTGTGTCATATACCCTACAAATTGAATCTCCAAAATACACTCTGTGTTGAATAATAAATGGCACTGGGTTTAAATGACAGGAAAGAGATTCGGTGCAATTGCTTGGGCATCTGTGTCCACTCAGGCCTTTGTCCACCCAGTCTGCTGCTGTAGCACCAAGCCAGACTTCCCTCTGCATTCTCAGAGCTGACTAAGGGGCCATCTGTGTGGGGAAAGTCACTGCAGAATTGCTGGCTTCCCTGGGACAGCCTCAGGCTGATTAATTCAGCCGAGCCAGGGTTTGGCAGGCCCAGCCCTGCACTGCTCGTCAGATGAGACAAAATTGCCACCGGATATAATTCCAGGGACCTTCACATCCATGTTTAAAGAAACATTCATTAGGCAACTGGATGAGCTGCCCCATACAAGTTATTGCCCCGAACTTTATAGGAGAGAAGATTTCAGAGTGAAAAAGGAAAAGAAAAGTATGTATAGAGTAGTAGTTAAGTGAATGAGCTTTCAAGGTCAGTTAGGAGTTGGTTTAAATCTTGACTCCACCTTTACTAGATGTGTGACCTCTGGCAAGATACACATCATCATTTCTCTAAATTTCAGTTTCCTTAGCCTGAGACCATGCCTAAGTTGCTCCCCATTTTAGCTCTAACGCCTGGCACTCTATTTGGAGCATAGTAGGTGCTCAAAAACAACTGATGAATAAAAGTTTTTCTGCAGTTGCTAGTTAGGCTTGTTACAGTGACGGATTTCACAGCCAGCATGGGCAATGGTCACGCATAACCATCAGTGTCAGCTCACTCCTGTGCGCTCTGTGGTCTCTCTGGGAACTATCTTTCTGGGTTAGGGAGAAAAGAGCTTCTTCAGAATTTGGCCTGCTCTGCTTAAAAGCACCCAGCTAGGCGGTCTGGCATAGTGCAGACCAACTCTCCTCCCTCAAAGAATTTATAGTGCATTGCCAGGGCTTTATATTTTGATACATTTCATTTATTTACACTGTGTGGAATTGTGCATATTTAGAATTTTGTACTGTTTCCTGTTGTTTCCTTTCAGTTTAATAATATGACCCTAAAATTAATATATATATTTCTGTTACTGTATTATTTATAGATGTTTAAATATGTAAATTTTTTCTTTCCTTCTTTGTCTTAATTATATACTAATCAGAACTACATTGCTCCAGGAACTATCTATTTTCTATGGTCACATCCAGTTCTATCATCCTAAACAGTTCAAGAGGAAAGGGTGGGAAGAACAAATGCCCAGGAAAATAAAAACAAGGCTATAAGAACAGACCAGGGCTCTACAACAATATCAGTATTGTATTAATAGACATACACTAATTATTCTCCTAAAGTTTATTTTGTTGCTCTTCCCCAACTAATGCCTATGTAACCTAAAAAGACAAAGAAAAAGCTATTTTTAGTCTCTACATAATCCCACTTGTATTTTCTTTTGCTTTATTTTGTAGGCTCATCACCTGCAGTAAGGGCTGATGAGAGCAAGGATGAACTCAGAGAAAAGTGCAGGTCCTACGACCACTTTTCGTTTTTGAATTAGCAGTGAGCAGAAAAGCATAAAACAAGGCAGCTACAATTCAGCTCCAAAGGTCTCAACCTGGATTATGAAGCTAGGAGAACCTCCCTTCTCTTAGCAAGTCCCCTTCAGAGCCTTTGTGCAGTGCTCCTCTCCTGTGCTTTCCTCTTATTCTAAGTCTCCTTTCTCTCCACCCAGGATAACCCCTGCCCACTCACTTCTACACTATCCCCACCCATCCCATCATTGCCCCAGCCAGAATCCCTTTCCTCTCTATCATCCTTTGACTACATTAGGACACTCACAGGAAATCACATAGGTTAGTTCTCTCCTGCTTCCCCCATTTCTCTCAGTTTGGACCTCATTTTAGAACTTTCCTGAGAATCTGCCCATATTCCTCTTCCTCACAGCTCTGCTAAGTGGCAATGGATGGTATTAGATTTTGGTGTGAAATATAGGATAGTAGGGAAGAGGGCTGTTTATTGTTCAGTTCAGGTTTCCAATTCCACCTCTGCCACCTACTGTGCAATTTCAGCAAATTATTAACTTCTTCATGCCTCCCTTTTCATTTATTAATTTATTGAACAAATTAAAGACTGTCTAATAGGTACCTCCTTTTGACTAGTAGCTTGAACAATAAGCAATTATTGTGTATCTATTCAGTGCCCCATATTGGGTTCATAAGTAAAAGTAACTCAAAATGTGATAGAAAGGTAACATGGGGTCAGATATATTTATAATAAATGATTTGAATAAAATTGTCACTGAAGCACAGAAGAGGGAGAGATTAATTTTCCAGATGGAATTAAGAAAACCATTGTGCAGAAAATATGCGAGTTGGGCTTTGAAAGAGGAGTGGGATTTCATCAAGGAAAGTCTAGAGAGGAGAACTACAAATATAAAGCAAAGACATGGAGGCCAGGAGCTGTGGATGTGTGTGGGGAAGCAGGATGATCTTAACACTACTTGTAGTAGGGCGGCAGGGAGCTGATGGAAGCCGAAGAACCCCTAAAAGGTAATTGCAGCTATATTATATGAAAGGGCCTTTCCTTCTCCTGTGGAAGCAGGAATACCCCTGGGCAAGAAGAGCGGGTTTCATTTTTAGAAGGGCCTTTGCTTCACTAAAAATACCTTATCCCATTTCTCTCGTGGGTCCTCAAATTTGGAAAGACTGCATTTCCCAAACAAATAACATTTGCTATTTTTTTTTCCAATTAGAGATAATTAACAAGGACGTATGCAACTAACAATAGATTCTTCTGGTCAGGCTGAATTTTTATAAGTCCAACCAAGAGCAAAAAAAAAAATCATTAAACAATCACAGTCAAATCAGGAAAATTCATAATTTCTATTATGTGGCTCTTTGAAGAATTGTGAATAGTTCTCTGTTGGCCGTGCCTCAATCCCCTCCCCACCGCACTGGCATCATTGGCTCCTGCAGGCCTAAGTCTTTCTAACTCAAAATGTGCATCCTGGCAAAAAACTATGTATCCCCCACTAACAAGTCAGCCCAATGGACATTTATTAAGCTTGCAGTCCATTCCAGGTAGTATGCTAGAAGCAGGGGATACAACGCAGCAGACCATGCAGCATCTGTCTTTGGAAAGCCTGCATTCTTATAGACAACACTGCCACAGACAATTTGGGTTTAAACACCAGGACTTTATTATCTCACAGTTTTGGAGGCTAAAAATCGAAAATCAAGGTGTTACCAGGATCATGCATTCTCCAACACCTGTAGCATTCTTGTGGTGGCTTGCTGGTGATCCATAACTCAGTCTCTGTCTTCAGCACATGGCCATCTCTCTCCCTCCATCACTGACTGAGTCCAAATATCATGTCTATAAGTTCACCAGTCATATTGGCTTAAGGCATACCCTCATTCAGTTTGATCTCACCTTAACCGATTGGATATTTGAAGATCCTGTTTACAAATGAATTCACATCCACAGGGATTAGGACTTGAACATGTCTTTTTGAGGGGCATGATTCAATCCATAAACATTAGCAAAAGGTTATCAGCATCACTCCTGCCCCAAAGTACTCTTAAATGTATCATGATTCATGCATATATTGTGAACTTGGAATTTACTGTGAATATAGATTAGACCAGTTCACGTTTCCATTTAAAAACTACTATAGCTGCCAATCATGCACACAACCTCCTAATTTATTCACCAGTGATAAATGTTCAAAATTATTCAACAAAAAAATAGGTATCACTCCTGCCCCAAAGTACTCTTAAATGTATCATGATTCATGCATATATTGTGAACTTGGAATTTACTGTGAATATAGATTAGACCAGTTCACGTTTCCATTTAAAAACTACTATAGCTGCCAATCATGCACACAACCTCCTAATTTATTCACCAGTGATAAATGTTCAAAATTATTCAACAAAAAAATAGGTAAAATTAAGGTATGTAAGACTCCTGATTTAATGTCCTATGTTTGGAGACAAATGTGTACACGCTCATGTATATTTTTAAATGTTCCTCTACACACTTTTTGTTTTGGTCAGCCACAGGAGTGCCTTTTGAAATATACCAAAATTGGTCAGTCCTTATAAAGGGTATTTATTTGGGGTAGAAGCTTACAGTTACCAGGCCACAAAGCATAAATTTCTTCCCATACCAAAGTCCATGTGTTGGAGCAAGATGGCTGCCGACATCTCCAGGGTTCAGGCTTCCGGATTCCTTTGTTCCCGGGGCTGCGTTTCTCTCCCGGCTTAGCTTCTGGTTCCTTCACGAGTTCAGCTGTAGACCATGAGGCTTTCTATGCTTTGCATCTCTCCACAAGGCCTGCTGTAGACTATCGGGCGAACGGCTCACTCCAACATCAGAACTGCTTCTCAAATCTCCTTCTCCAAATCTCTGCTTCTCTAAATCTGCTTCTCTCAGTCTGCTTTTCAATCTGCTGCCTCTTATCTAGCCTTTTATACTTGAGACCACGCCCACCGAGGGGTGGGGCTCAACGTCTCACTGACAGTTAACGCCCTACTCATAATTTAATCATGCCCAGATGAACAGATTAGTTTACAAACATAATCTAATCTATATTTTTGGAATTCATAATTAAATCAAACTCAAACCATTACACTTTTGTACACTTAAAAAAAGTTTCTGTACTGAATTTTCCATATTTCATCAAAGCATGATCTGGAGAATTCTATGAGTATCTCAATAAGAAACACCAATGGAGTGATAATTGAAAACGGCTTTTTCCTTTTGCTGGGGGATCTTGTTGCTTATTGCCTAATCATCCTAGTTGACTCCTAAGCAATCCAGAGCTAAGTAGTCAGCTGTTTCTCCCAGTGGCAGATGGAAGCTTTTCTTACTCTCTTAGCATCTGTGGAATGGAAGAATTTATTTCATCATTTCACATGTGTACATGAGATATCCAAGTATTATAGATGCCTAAAAAGTTTGTCTCTTTCTCCATCTTTTGTTCAATTAAATGCACTCCACCATGTATGTCCTGGAGTAAGTTTATACAAGTATGTCCAATTCTTTCAGAACAAACTATGATAATTGTCCAGTGACACAGTCACATATTTAATGGGCTATTTTCAAAAGAGCACAGATTTGTCAGTTGGAAAGCTAATTTTTTTTTTCAGCAAAGCAATGCAATCAGGAAAAAACATAAATTTTCTCACATTCAGGATAGGAGCTTGAGACCATTCCATGGACTATGAAATTATGCTATGCTAAATAAAAGTATAACAATTAGTCTACGACATGACCCTAATAATAAAACAAGTCCTATGATACTCAACTTTACAAGAGGAATAATAACTAAACATATATTACACACGGTGTCATAATGGTACCACACGCCCCCAAATGCAAAAGGCATTGAGCTTTTGGAGAAAGAAATCATTGTGAAAATTAACGTCTAATAGAATCAAATATCTGTGCTCTTGCCCATTTCTATTCACTAAAATGAAATAAATAGATTTTGTTTTGTTCATCTTGGTGTAAACAATTATATTAATTGCATTATAATTGTATTATTTCTTGATTTATCACTTTAGACAGTAGCTACCTAAAGTAACAGCATAAGATTTAGAGCACAGTTCCTTTTAAATAAATTAAAATTATGAACATACAAAATAACAGTTCATATTTTACAGGAAAATGCATAAACAATAGGATGCACATTAAACACAATAAAATGCTTGTCTGGGGAGGAATGGAGAGTGGAGTGGGGATTGAGAATAAAAGAAAATGAATAAATGAATGAATAAAACAAGAGGGATCTTTAATGTGCATGAATTAAGAAGCATGAGTACTTTAACTTTCTGTATCAGAGTTTCAAAAGTTATTAATTTATTTGCATTTGAGCTTATTTTGGGCAGTGGTTCAATTTTGGATACAGATTATAATAACCCGAAGAGCTTTTAAAACATGCGCACACTTGGACCCAACCCTCTGTTTTTTTATTTGATAAGTCTAGGATGGAAATTGGGCATGCTTGTTTTTTGTGATTAAATCCCCTACCAAATTTAGAACATTATCAGCACTCCAAATACTCCTTCTCATTGCACATCAGTGCTTTTTTACCCTCTTTTTTCTTTTTCTTTTTCTTTTTAAATATTTTTTTAATTAAAAAAAAAGATAGAGTACATAAATGTTACATAAAAATATAGGGGATTCCCATATGCCCTGCTCCCTATACCTCCCACATTTTCCCACATTAACAACATCCTTCATTAGACATCAGTGCTTTTGAAAGCTCCAAAAGTGATCCCAATGTTTATACAGGTTTGAAGACATTCTTCCAGTCCACATTCAAGCTGCTGCTCTTTCTTCCTATGGCAGTCTTTCTTTTGCATCTACTTCTTTCTTCATAATATTCCGAGTGTAATTTTTCATAGGGGGTACAGATGACCTGTAAGCCTTTTTAGTCCTTATATTTTAAATATATATATATATATACTTTCTCAAATTTGATTGCTAGATTAACTATATGTAGAATTCTTATTTGAAATAATTTTCCCACTGGAATTTTTTTTTTTTAATAAAGTCAGCATCATAAGCTTTTTTTTTTTTTTAAAGATTTATTTATTTTATAACATATCTCCCCTTCCCCCCGCTGCGGCAACGCGCCGAGAGTGGTCACCGCGCAGGCGCGGCTTTCCCCGCTTGTGGGCGGTCTCTGCGTCCGTTCACGGCCGGCTTTCAGTTCGCGGGTGGCTGGCTGCGCTCCATCTGTGGGCGACCTGCCCTGTCCGTGGCAGCTTCTTGCCCTGCCCACGACGGCTCTGGCCCACCCATGGCGGCTTGCCATTCTCAAGGCGGTCTGCCTGCTAGGAGAGGTCCCCGGGAATCGAACCCAGGGCCTCCCATGTAGTATGCCGGCGCCCTATCCACTGGGCTATCGAGCCGGCCCCCCCACTGGAATTTGATACTGTTTTCCCGTGTCTTTGAGCACCCAATTTTGGTGAAATAAGTTTGGTGGCATTTATTTATCTTTTTTATTATCTTTCCTCTGGAAAATTTCTTGATAGCCCTCTCATCTTTGAAGCCCTGAACTTTCTCTAGAATGTATCAATATGCTGGTTTCTGCTATATACCTAGCTCAGCACCTGATAGACCCTTTCGATCTAAATTTATCTTGTACTAGTTCTTTGATTATTTTCTTCCCTCCATTAACTCCTCCTGGAATGCTTACTGGATTAAAATTTACACTCTGAGATTCAACCTTCAGGTTGAAAACTTTTCTTTATACACATACATACACACATGGACACAAATATATACAAATATATTTTTACAGTGAGAGTCTATAAACACACACACAAGTTATATATAAATATAAAATTATATTATAAATAATATATTTATGTAGAGAGTTTATATATACACACACTACATTGTGGAAAGTTTCTTCAACATAAACTTTCAAATACTAAGCTTGGTCTAATTATTCTCCATTCAGTGCATTAACTAATTTCTTTTATGTTCCCAATTAAAATTTTAATTTCCACAAACTCTTATTCTCTGGTGGCTTCTTTTTTATAATAGCCTATTCTTGTTATATGGATGCAATATCCTCTTAAACTTCTCTGAGGAAACTAATTAGAATACTTTTAACTTTCATTTTGGTTCCTACATTATTTCTGTTTCCTATGGGGCTAATTTTCAGTTTATTCATTTTGATTCTTACTATAGATGCTATTGGTTTTCCTCCAATATTGGTGATCATTGGATATTAGTTTGTATGTGTTGAATGATAACAATGATTACTAAAGGTAGGTAGGTGTGTTATGCTTTTCTGACAGACTCTATTATGAGGGTTTTTATTTATGTGTGGGGGGTATGGCACATCTCTGAGTGTATAGGATGTGTCAGTGGTATATTGCCCTATAGCTTAGTGAGCATGGAACAGTCTGGCTGACTGCGGACTTAGATAATAGACAAAGTAAAGAGGGCTTTATTCTTGGATTTAATTCTTTACTGCCTATCACTCCTGGGTGGAGCTGCCTGTCCTTTCTCTTCCAACCTCAGCATCTGCTATGTATTTTAAAAACCCCTTCTCTCTTGCACCACGAATGGTTGGTTTATTCCCTAGGCAGATCAACAACCACTTGGAGAAAGTGATTTTGCCTTTAGTTTGCTTATTTAGTTGAGAAATTATAAAGTATTTTAACTAAGTGATCTTTCTCTGATTTTTTTTCTTGTTTGAGTTGAAATTCGGAGATAGTCTTTGGTTTCCTTGAGAAGGACAGAGGGTTTTTCATTTGGTGTTTATGAATGAGGCTTCCATTGCCTTCTTTCTCCTTTAGTCTGATCCTATCAATTAGAATTCCCTAAAACTTCTTAGGACACTGCTGGCTATTCCCCCTCTTTTATATATTTTCAAACACTGTGATTTTCATTTAAAAATATTTCAGTGAAATCTGAAGAGAGATTGGAGAAAGTTGTTTATATTCACTTCGGCCTCTTCCACTGAAAGCCTTGATGAGCATATGATAGATTTTCATTAATTAAAAGAAAAGGTATATATATTGATCAAGTATATCAATGATATGATTCACTAAGTATATGAACTAGAATAGGGCAAGATATTGCTATGAGAAAACAGTGAAAATATGAAACAATATAATCATTAAATGAAAAATTTAGAAGGATAAAAGTATATATTGTGGATCTAATAAATACTGTCAATATGTTTGCAAGAAGATAGACCAACATTTTGTAGATTATCTATTTACTCATTTGCTCCTTAGACCAACATTTTGTGGTTATTTCTATCCATTGTCTATTTATCCATTTGTCCATTTGTCTTTCTGTTGTTTTATCTACCCTGCTTTCCATCTATCTATCCAGCAAGTCTTAAGAAAAACAACAAAAAATGCCCAATTATTTTAGCCTTCCAGGTAAAGAAGAAAATAATTAACTACAACTCAGTATTTAAATTACAGTAGGGATTTATGACTTTTTTGTACCATGGATCCCTTTAGCAGTCTAGCTAACCCTATGGACTCCTTCATAAAATATGTTTAAATGCATAGAGTAAACACAAGGGATTCCACAGGAAATGAATTATATTGAAACATAATTATTGCAGTAACTAAAACAAAACAATTTTTTATATATTTCATATTTCTGGTGTGTTTTCATTTTCCTAATTAGACATTCCAGAGAATAATCAGATTATTGGTCTTTTTCAAGAACTATTATTCCAAAGAAAGTATTATTTTTATTCATCATACATCATATTTCTTATTTCTTTTTTTTTCTTCTATCTTTGACTTTATTTTGGATTACTCAGGTTTTTGGTTTTGGGTTTGTTTTTCTTTTTCCTAGCCTCTCAAATTAGGTTCCTAGCTCATTAGTTTCCACCTTTCCTTCCTTTTAAGTAAAAGAATGTTAAGGCTATTAGGGGTCCTTTAAATACTGCTTTACTGCATCCCACATGTTTTGATAGGTAGTAATTTTGTCATCATTGTTTAAATGTATTTTGTAACTCATTTTTGGATTTATCTTTGACCCAAGAGTTATTTAATCACAATTCTTTTAAATTTTCAAGTGCGTGAGTGATTAAAATTAGTGACTTTTGTAAAAACTGATTTCTAACCTATGTGTTGTAGTTAGTAAAATTATATGGTTAATTGTGATGACGTTTTGAAGTTTAAAGGTGCTAGTTTTATGGTCCAGTAAGTGTGCAATTTTTGTAAATGTTCCTGTGCTTGAACAGAATATACATTCTCCATTTTTGCAGGTATATTGTTTTATAGTACATGCTTGTTAATTGCAATATTTCAACCATGTGTATCCTCATTCAATTCTTGTCTTCTTGGCTAATAAAGATATGTTAAAAGCTCTTACTACAATGGTGAATTTTTTCAATTTCACCAAGTAGTCTTGTTAATTTTTGCTTTACATATTAAGAAGATACATTATTAGGTAAAGTTTAGAATTTAATGTATTACTGGTGAATTGAAACTTTTATCATGATATAATGTACTCATTTATTCTAGTAATGCTTTTTGCCTTAAAGACTATTTTGTCTAATAAAATAGCTATGCTTTTTTACCACTTACATGGTAAATTTCCTTTAATCTTTTTACTTTCAATGTCTATGAATCTTATATTTTAAGCATATCTCTTGTAGGTGAGCAAGAAATATTTTAAGCAAGCTGCATATAGGTGATTTATTTGTAAATATAGAAATTTAATATTTGTCTTTTAAAAAGGGCATTTGGGGGAATTTTCATTTTTTGTGATTACTGATATGTTTAAATTGTTTCTACTATGAGATATTTTGTTTATGTTTTACATTGCAGTTTTTTCTTCAATATTCTTTCAATTGATATTTTTTATTTTCATTTCATCTTTTTTGCATGGTATACAATCTATTTCTATTTTAATTTCATTCTAAAAAATTTTAAAGTATATTTATCTTATCTATGAAAAGACCTTTTGATACTTTAAATCATGTAACATAATTTTAGTGTTTTTTTGTTTTGTTTTGTTTTTGGTCCAGAATTTCATTTTAAATTTTCTTTAACCTCATGGGCAAGTTTTGCTAAAATTTAGCTTTTTCTTTGATAGCCATTCCTTCTGAAACCCTTTTACTTATTGAAATAAATTCATTCACTGTTTCTTTAGGTTTTGCTTTGTTTTTGTCTGAAAATAATATTTAATTTACCTTCATTTTTTTCAAGATTTTTAAATTGCTGTTAATATAGTCCATAGGTTACATTAATTGTATTTTTCCCACACTTCTCCACATTCCCACCACCCTCTAATAGTGATGTACAACTGTTCTAGTTCACAGAAGGACATTCTTGCATTTGTACTTTTAAACACAATTCTCATACATTCCTGAGTTCACTGTGTTATTCAGTCCCTAGATTATTCTCTAGCTTTCTTTCAATTGACATTTACATCCCTAGACTACAGGTTGCAGCCGCAATCCCATTTATAACCCAGCTGCATTAATTCTACTCACTAAAATGTGTTACTATCAACTCTACTTTTCCACGCTTTTACAGTCAAATTAATTAAAATTTCTACATACATTAAACATCAGTGCTCCTTCACAGCCCTCCTCTTATCTCCTAATAACCTATACTCTAGGTTTGAATTCTATGCATTTCTTCTTCGTAGTTAGTTCATATTGGTGAGACCATGCACTATTTGTCCTTTTGTGCCTGGCTTATTTCACTTAGCATACTGTTATGAGTTTGGTAGCATTCCTTCTTGTTCAATATTTTGGAAGAGCTTGAGTAAGATTGATATTAAATCTGCTTCAAATGCTTGGAATTCACCTGTGAAACCATCTGGTCCTTGGATTTTCATTTTGGGGAGTTGTTTGATGACTGTTTCAATCTCTTTACTTATAATTGGTTTGTTGAGGTCTTCTATTTCTTCTAGGATCAGTGTAGGGTGTTCATACATTCTTAGGAATTTTTCCATTTTATCTACATTGTATAGTTGGCGTATAGTTGCTCATAGCATCCTCTTATGATCTCTTTTATTTCTGTGGGGTCAGTAGTTATGTCCCTGTTTTCATTTTTTATTTTATGTGAATTTTCCCTCTTTTTTTTTTCTTTGTCAATCTAGCTAAGGATATTTTGTTGATATTCTTGAAGAACAAACTTTTGGTTTTGTTAATTCTATTTTTTTGTTGTTGTTGTTCTGAGTTTCATCTATTTTCGCAAAATTCTTTGTTATTCCATTCTTTCTACTTGCTTTGGGAATAGTTTGCTGTTCTTTTTTAGTTCCTCTAGCTGTGTAGTTAGGTCATTGATTTTTAGCTCTTTCTTCTTTTTTAATGTAAGCATTAAAGTCAGTAAATTTCCCTCACAGCACAGCCTTTGCTGCATCCCATAGCTTCTAATATGTTGTATTCTCATTTTCATTCATCTCGAGATATTTATTGATTTCTCTCACTTTCTTCTTTGACCCACTGATTATTTAAAAGTGTGTTGTTTAATATCCATATATTTGTGAATTTTCCCTTTTTCCACCTCTTGTTGATTTCCAACATTATTCCATTATGATCAGAGAAAATGCTTTGTATAATCTCAATCTTGTTAAATTTATTGAGATCTGCTTTGTGACCCAACATACAGTCTATCATGGAGAAAGATACATGAACACTTGAGAAGATTGTATCCTGCTGTTTTGGAGTACATGGTTCTGTATATGTCTATTAGTTTATTTAAGCTCTCTGTTTCTTTATTGATCCTCTGCCCACATGTTCTATCCAATGCTGAGAGTAGTGTATTGAAGTCTCCAACTTTTATTGTAGAGGTGTCTATTTCTCCCTTCAGTTTTGCCAATGTTTGCCTCATATAATTTGGGCATCTTGGTTAGGAACACAAACAGTTATGACTATTATTTCTTCCTGGTGAATTGCCACTTATATTAATATATAATGTCCTTCCTTGTCTCTAATAACAATTTTGCTTTTAAAGTCTATTTCATCTGATATAAGTATAGCTACTCTAGCTTTTTTGTTGTTGTTGTTACTGCATGCATGGAATATCTTTTTCCAGGCTTTCACTTTCAATCTATTGGTATCCTTGAGTCTAAGGTGAATCTCTTGTAGACAGCATATAGATGGCTCATCTTTTCTTATCCATTCCACCAGTCTGTGTCTTTTGATTGGGGTTTAATTCATTAACATTCGAGGTTATTACTGTAAAGGCAGTACTTATTTCACTCATTTTGACCTTTGAGTTTTATCTCTGATATTTTATTTTCACCACTCTTTTTATACTTTTACTGATATAATCTTTATTTCTAGGCTTTCTTCCAAGCTACTCCCTCCTGTCTTTTCTTTTCAGGCTGTAACACTCCCTTTAGTATTTCCTGAAAAGCTGGTCGTTTTGTTATAGACTCTCTCAGTTTCTGTTTATCTGTGAATATTCTAATCTCATCCTAATTTTTGAAAGACAATCTTGTCGGATATAAAATTCTTGGCTGGCAGTTTTTCTCCTGCAGTATCTTAAATATACCATGCCACTGCCTTCTTGCCTCTATGGTTTCTGATGAGAAATGGGCACTTAATCTTATTGGATATCTCTTGTGATGTTATGCATCACTTTTCTCTTGCTGCTTTTAGAATTCTCTCTTTATCTTGACATTCTGATTTGTATGCTTCTTTAAGTTGGTCTATTCATATTTATTTGGATGGGAGTATGTTGTGCTTCTTGGATACTGATATCTACGTTCTTCAATAGGGCTGGGAAATTTTCTACCATTATTGCTTCAAATATTCCTTCTGCCCCCTTTTCCTTCTCTCTTCCTTCTGGGATACCCATGACACATATGTTTGCAAGTCTCTTGGTGTCATTTAGTTCCCTGGGACCCTGTTCATTTTTTTCTATTCTTTTCTTCATGTCTTCATTTGTATGTTCACTTTGGGAGGACATATCTTCAAGCTCACTGATCTTTTCTTCTGCCTCCTCAAATATGCTGTTATATGCCTCCAGTGTATTTTTTATTTCATTTATTGTGCCTTTCATTCCCATAAAATCTGCTATTTCTCTATACATGCTTTCAAATTCTTCTTTGTGCTCATTCAGTGTCTTCTTAATATCCTTACTCTCCTTGGCCATCTCTTTGAATTTATCACAGAGATTTGTTTGGCATCCATGATTAGTTGTCTCAATTCCTTTATGTAATCTGGAGGCATATCTTCTTTCTGTGACTGGGCCATATCTTCCTGTTTTTTGGTATGGATTGTAATTTTTTGTTCGTGTCTTGGCATCTGGCTTACTAGATGTATTTATTCTGGGTCCAATTTCTCTTTTTAGTTTAGGGATGTTTTGCCCTTTCTCCCTTGTTGGTTGTGTAGTAGAATCCAAAAATTAGTTGGTACTGTAACTGTGGAGGCTGAAGCTGCCCATGTTGGCCCAGGAACTGAGGAAACTTCTCCCACCTTTCTCTGCCGGTGTTAGGAACAGAGCTGCAGCTGTGTGTAGTAATCCAAGCCATGTAGGCCAAGGCTGTCTGTAGTTGCCTGG
>PVKH010004529.1:0-23245 GCA_004027955.1 Chaetophractus vellerosus | reverse complement strand
CCCCCAAAAATGCCCTTTATAAAAGCCAACAGATTTCTGGTATTTTGCATCAGCACCCCTTTGGCTGACTAATACAGAATTTGGTACCGGGAGTGGGGTTGTGCTTTTGCAATTACCAAAATGCTGGAACAGTTTAATAAATGGGTAAGGGGTATTTTTTGGAGGAATTATGAGATGTATTTTTATGGTACTGAATGACCTGAAATGATCCATTTTTGGTTTGTTCATGGAGAGTGTAAGAATTACTAAGGCAGTTGTAGACAACTAGCCTTCCCCCAACCTTACTCATTGCATAGGCAAACTGTGACCATTCTTCAACACATTTAATGATGTTAAACAGTTAACTGTTAAAGGAGAGAGTCCACATTTGAAATAAACACATTTGAGAAACTTTTTTCAGTGATCTTTCAAAGTTGGTTAAAAATAGAAGGAATGCTTTCCATGGCCATCTTCTTCCTTTTCATCATTATTGGAGGTTCTTTATTTTGAATTCCCATCCTCTAAAGCAGGGGCTCTTAACATTTTTTGTTCCATGGACACCTTTGCCATTCAAGTGAAAACCATGGACCCCTTTCTAAGTCCACACTATACTGTGTATTATTTAATAAACATATCACACACGCACCAACATGTCCCCACAAGAATAATGCTTTTTTAAATTTTCAGTTCAAGCTCCCGGACCCCCTGAAATCTTGTCTGTGGACCCCTGGTTAAGAAACCCTGCTTTAAAAGACTATTTATTTGGCTGCTTTAGGCAAAGTCTGTATTCATGATTTGCTGTGAGTTGTCTTCCACAAATGGATGGGTGTGCACTGTTGTTTTAAGTCACCATTTTGGTCCATGTTCACTCTTGATATATTAAGGAAAGTAATAATAACTGCTTAAACTCCCAAATGGAATACTAATCCAGTTTACTTACTTTGCTCCATGTTGTCTCTTTCCCTCAGATATTTATTGCTTTGGGAACCCTTTGGGTGAACAATAAGAATCCATTGCTTCAGAACATTAATACTTACTCAGTGGACTCCCTCCTTCACTAAATCCTCACTTCAGACCATCCCTGATTCTGCTGTCAGTCATCCCTTTCCCAGCGGGGCCTGAGCAGAGCAGATCCTTACATCTTCCAGCACAGGGGGCAAACTCTGGTGCCCTGGCTAACTCCTGCCCACCTGTTGGTTTACGCATTGTCTCTGGCAGTGTTTGTGCTACAGAGGCAGAGTTGAGTAGTTACAACAGAGACTGTTTCCTGCAAGGCCAGAGATATTTACTTTTTGGCCTTTTACAGAAAGCATTTGCTGGTGGTTCCCAATGCCACTTATGGACTTTGGTCGCTGCATCTTTCTCGATTTATCACCCATTCTTCTCCCTCTTTCCTTCTTCCTCATCTAGGTGTCCTGGGTCCCAGCCAAATTGACATTCCTTTTTAGTCTAAGTGCTGCATCTTGCCCATGCTGTCTTTTCTGATCATGCCCTTTCCTCATCTTTTCATATCCTACCTTTCTTTTAAGACCCAACACATATGCTTTCTCACCCAAGAAGTTGTAGCTGATTTCTCCAGTCGGGATTGCTCTGCTGTGTGTGTGTGTGTGTGTGTGCGCGCGCGCACCCTGTTTTTCCTATTCCAGTGACTGTCTTAGTCAGCTCTTTATTTCCTAAAGTCACTATAATGGCTTTCACTCACTCTACACTGTAAAAATGTTTGAATGAATCCTTATCCTCTTGGCACTGAATTTCGATTGAGCATTGTCCTCTGATTCATGCTAACTCAGTTTTCTAACTATGATGCTTCTCTTTTCTTTGCACTGGCCTTAAAATGAACTGCACATGTGATAATTAAGTCTTTCCTCTTGTATTCCCTCTGTTGGGTCTATGAACTAGAGACAGGCAAAGGCGCCTTCAGATTTTGCTTTTTGCCTTTTTCGGATGAGAGTTGCAGTTAGTTAATAGCTATGCTGTCCTTTAGCACAGCTGGTCAATAACTGCATACTGTGAACGGTCAGAGTTTACATGTTGGCAAGAAATCTTTGGGTGGGCATGATTTTTCTCTCGCTTTCTTTTTTACATCGAAAAGCAATTGCTTTGAACACCAAAAAAAAAAAAAAAGATTACAGAAGATTATACCTTTCAAAGGTAATCTCTGCATCTTGCTCGGTGTGAGAACACAGTCTGTAAAATGTAGTGTGACTTGCACAGCAATTTACTCACCTTGTTAGATCTAATTTCAGAACACCTCAATTGCCCGTTATTTTAGCACAGTTTTTAATGTACCCAACAGCAATGTTGAAACTGCAGTTCCCTTGAAGGCTGTTGTGTTGGTGTCTATTGATTGCCCCAAGCCATATTGTCTTTTTTGAATATAAGCATTTAGAGGCCACGGAGATCAATCTATTTTATTTGTTTAGTTCTACATAACTGTATAATGTGTTCAATACAGTGACTGTTCCACACCACCAAAGTTTACAACTTTTAAGAACCAAAATTTCCCCTATATTATCTTTACTGTTTGATGGAAATCCCTCATGAGTCCATGCCTGCCCTAGCAGCGTATTCAAATCTTACACCGTGGTTCTGGGCCATGCTACTTGCATCAATTATTTCCTCGGGTTAGAAAAATAAGAACTGATTGCCCCTACATTAAATAACCCCAGGTGGTTACAATATTTTAGTCTTTTTTTATAATACTTGAATCCGCTTCCTCTGTAGTCATCTATGTTTTTTAATTTCTGCCCTGTTGCCTCGATGCTATTAATATGCTGTCTTATTTTAAACACACGTGTCTGGGTGAAAACAGTATGCTAACTGCTCCACAGACTCCACCCCTGCAAAGGCAGTCCTACTGGTGACGCAGAGTGTGCGTTTTAGTCCCAGCTCTGCTGCCTCCTAGCTGTGTGCCCTTGGGCCAGGACCTTCACCTTTCCATTCCTCTCCTCACTTACCTCACCCAGTGGGCACCGTAGTACTCACCTTCTAGAATTGTGAGCACCAGGTGCACAGAACAGCCTAGTGCTAGCTACCTTTGTTGTGGTTATGATAATAGATAAGGGTCTGTCAACACCCCCTTTTTATGTTTAATGCTGCTTGCCAAACATTAACATTTTCACATTGCCAGAAAAGACATTAAAGAAAATGTCAACAAGGAAATATAAAGATCTATGTGTAGATGAAGCAAAATTTTCAAAATCTCTTGAAAAATGATCTATATAACATTTTTGGATTTATTCTGTGGAACACAAAATACTCCATTGCTTTATGCTAAAATGGTATTTTAACCAATTACATGGAAACTTAAAAAATTACTCTATAGTTATTATCATGTGAATTAAGTGCAAAAGAAAAAAAAAAGTCTTAGTGGTATTGTAAGAACTGATCTCCCTACAAAGTCAGATCTATAAGTATAAGCATTCTCAAAGATTATAAAATAATGAGATTTGGAGATAAACTCTGGGGTGATTTAACTTTTCTACCACTTCCTAAAGATGTTATTTTAATAGAATAGTCAATGTTAAGTAGTTAAGTTATAAAAGAAAAGTATATAGAATGCCCTCAATAATAAGTCAAATCGAGGGCCATTTAGTATAAAATCTTAACATTTTATTTTCTCAACAGAATTTCTCAAAATCTTACCCTATCACTTAAAATCAATATAAACAAAAACAAGATTCTTCAGGCACTTTATAGTGCATCAGAACACAAGAGTTTGATCACAGGAATACAAAAAACATCATATTTATTCAAAGTCCTGTAGAATCAAGGGGGGCTCTGTACTTTTCAATATGCACATCAAAATGTGTTACTTATGAGGTTTTTTTTTTTTGCTTAATTCCATGTATTAATAATCAAGCAATAGGTCCAAATAGAAATTATAAATGTTGAATTTAATTTCAGTATATTAAACATGAAAAAAGCAACTAACTTATTACCTTGTATAGTAATTTTAACAAAAAGTTTTAAGCATTTATTTTGCAGACACATTTTCCATCGCATATAGCCTTAAAAAATACATTAGAAATCCATGGGATAAATTTTATAAATAAATGTTTATAAAAATACATTTGCTTGTGTCATTCTTGTCTCTCAGAGATCTTTTGATTCTGGCTAGCCACATTATAGGTTTTAGGATTTCCTGGAAGGGTAGATCTGAAAAGTTGGGGCCCTTCAAATGGTCTTATCTCCTGCAATTTTTTGATGATCCCACATCCCACCCTTTTCTAGGAGTTACACAGATGCAAAATGAGCACAGCCAACCTTCTTTCTACTTGTGTTTTTTTATTGGTAGGTATCCTAAGCTAGAGAGAACTAGTTCTTTGCAGATGTGCCTGTGTGCACATCTTCTGAGTGTTGTGAATAACTACCACATGTACCACAGAATAAATAAACTACGGTACTGAGTGCTTCCCTTAGACCAACTCATTTACTGCTCAGAACAGCCCATGAGTCTGTGGAGGTGAAAAAGGACACTTGAAACTTGCTGCAGGTCTCACTGGCAGTAAGTAAGAGAGCAGGATCTGAACCTTAGGCCTTTCCAGAACCTTACAATACACAAGATTCTTGCCGCCGCTACCCCTCAAAGAACATGCGCTGTTTGTACAACAGCTTTCACCACAGATCTAGGATTTCCTTATTACCAGTGAAGAAATTCCACAGTTGGATCTCTGTGGTGGCTTGATTCCATAAACTCTCTTTCTGCTTCATGATTTAAGGAGGCGCGGTGCCACAATTAGTTCCTTAATCTTGGAAATATCTGATGGAAATATATGGCCAAGAACAGTAACTCCAAACTGTCACCCACTCCTAATCCTTCCTACCTCTCCCCTCTTGCCCATCTCTGATATGTTCAGGAACCTACACAGGAAAGCAGATGTGGCTCAAGCAGTTGAGCTCCTGCCTACCACACAGGAGGTCCAGGGTTCAGTTACCAGTGCCTCCTAAAAAGATGAGCACATAACAAACAGAAACAGAGCAAACAGCAAGCACAAACATGAGGGGTGTGTATGTTGGGGGGGGATAAATAAATTAAATAAATCTTTAAAAAAAAAAAGGACCTACATGGTCCTCTATGGAAGCCACTACCCACATTTGGTTGTTTAATTTTAAATGAATTAAAATTAGATGAAATCTAAAATTCACTTCCTCCCTTGAATTAACCACATTCAAGTGTTCAATAGCCATGTCTCTAGTGGCCGCCATACTGGGTAGCATCGGTGTTGAACACTTATACCTTTGCAGTCTGTTGGACAGTGTTGTAGAGGGATGCTCACAGAGGCATCGGGCACACAAACACGCTATTACTGGCTAAGAATTGGAGCCTGGTTTCCTATTTGATCCAACCCGGTACACAGGACAGGGCCTCAGATGACCTCTAGGGCTTCCTCTTGCCTTGCAGAATGACTGCTAGGATGACCAGAGGAGGGGCAGCTTTACTTTTCCCCCCAGGCCCTGCCAAAGGCCACATGAAATGGAAAAGAAAAGAGAATCATGCACAGAAGCTATTCAAGAAAGCCACAGGAGCAGAGATGCCAAAGAGAAAAGAAACCTGAGCAAGATCATTCTAGAAGATTCTAGATTCTTTAACTTCCATAAAAGTTCTATCTCCTACTATGGTTCTTGGATGATACTCTCTTGCCCTTGAATCATATAAAAACTCATTTCTTGAAATGAAGTGAGAGATGGGCAACTTACAGGTGGTGGTATTTTTAAAACCTGTTATCAGGTTATAAATCATCTTAGTAGGGTGGCCTCAGTATTTTTTTTTTAAATGAGGTGGTATAGAATAGAAAAAATACAGAGCACATTTCAAGTAGAAGTATCTTTATTTTATAACCTCTGTTTCAGTTTTATATTTATGTACATTTGCACTGGTCACTGCGTAAAATGTCCTTTTTATTGTGGGTTGTGGTCAAAGTTTGAAAACCACTGAGTTAGAATTTTAGTCAACACGATAAATAGAATTCTTTTTCTAATTCTCCAATGTTTGTTTCTGTTATAGTGTTACACTTGCTTTGTCTTATGCTTTATGTCATCCTTTTATGGGTATAAGACCCATGAAAAACAAGGGGGGTGGTGTGTGTGTGTGTGTGTGTGTGTAGATCCTCTATAAAAAGCAGCTGATGGTACCAAATCTTTAAACACGAGTCACAAGTTTTGTAGAGTAGAATCGCCAAGCAGGCTTTATTGTGAAATTTGCAGATTTGGTTGCAGGGGATCCTTTCTGGTTGGTTTATGGGGGGATGTTATCGTGTGGTCATAATGTTTTATGTCGGGAGGTGCTGACACAAACTATAAGTACTTATTAGGGAAACTGAAAGAGAATGGGAGGAAAGAGGAGCATGTAGCTGAGTAGCAGAGCTCAGAGGTTCTCAACCACTAAGTTGATTGAGCCCTTATTTGCCGGGCCCTGGTCTGAGGGCTGAGCACACAAAGATGAGTATGACAAGATCCCTGCCCTCAAAAAAATCCCGTGGGAAGACAGGTACAGTAAACGGACACCTACCATGCAGCATGAGTACCAGAGAGGTGAGCACCAAGGGCTGATGGGTGCAGATGTGCCCGCCTTAGCCGGGTGAAGGGGATTTTCACCCTTGAGATCCTGCCTTGTCCCAGCCAGGCTCTTCTGCCCCATATCACCCTCCTCTTCCCCTCCCAGTGTGGAAAGCCCTGCAGTTGCTAATGCAGGTTCTTGTGTACATTTGCTTAGATAGATGCTAACTATTCACAGGATTTATAGGGAGCTATAAAATGAGATTTTAAAATTCAGTTTGAATCTCTTTTTTTTCCATATAATAATCATGTTCATGATTCAGCACAGTTTTCATTTTTATGTTGCATTCCTACTCAAGAGCTGGGTTTCCCCCCCTTCCTGCCACTGAAAGAATGCCAACAGGAATAAACTGAGTGGGATGAGCCTTTATTGTCACCTTTTTCTTCACTTAGGTATTTATAGTAAGAAGATTAAATGTGCAGAAGTTGTTCTTCCCATTCATGTACACCAAAGATATAAAGAACTGATTTTGTGCCTGGTGGTGGTTTGGGCTAACGAGAAGAGCACTGAAGTGAAGCCAGGTGCATAGAGCCTCGCTGAGCTCTGCCACCATTGCTGCCCTAAGAGGGGGGCCTGCCAGCCCTGGCAGCTGGCTCCCACCCAAGGGTCCATGTGGGGCGAGAAAGAACCTTGACCTGACACCCTCATCTCTCCCTTCTATGCTTTCTTGTGGGAGCACTTGTAACTAGGCCCTTCCCTTTTAATGATTTGGTTCCAACTTAAAAATTAGGATGCACCCTTTGACTGAAAGCAGTCTCTCTAGGGCATGAAATATTTGAAATTGTGGATGTCCAGCAAGATCCAGGAGGGGTAGTTGCTTTAGATTTCATCATTTCATTTAATACTTATTTACTGCCCCTAGGCCAGGTGCCCTGGCTGGCCTGGCCCTCTTCCTGCTCACACAACTGTCTTCAAGGGATGAGAGAGGAGAGCAGCCTCCAGTCAGATGGTGTGGCCAGAAGCCCTGTGGACTCTGCTCAGCAGCTGGGTTTTTGCACAGCCTTCATGTAGGATCTTAAGCCACAGGTTGCACAGTGTGATTGGGTCGAGTTACGGCTTCCGCTTGCTTCTGAGTATGATGATGAGGACAGATTGGCCCAGTGTTCAAACCCGCAATTCACAAAGGACTTGCATTTCCACCAGTGAACGCCACTACTGCATCAGGCTCCTCTCATAGACCTTGTTGCTACTGCCATGGGAACCAAAAAATATAAAAAATATATATTTATATATAACAGAATATATAACAGACACACACTTTTTTTTAAGGGTCTGTGGTTTCTGAGGATAAAGAAAGGAAAAACCTGAAAAGCAAAAATGCCCAAATGGACTGGACTTCCATCTTCAGAGGCACCAAGTACCTCCAATTTAGTCTTTCTGGGGTTCTGCAGCACCCGGCACTTTGTCTCTCTGCGTCTCCTTCCAAGGCAGGCTGATGCCTCTGCCTTTTCCAACAGACTGAAAGGCCCACTAGCTTTCCAGCTTCTCAAGTCTTACCTTACATTTCCTGGGCACTTCTCTGTCAATCTCTTTATCCTTTTGGTTTTAGTTCCTATTCTTTCTTCATTGTCACGATAGTGGGATTTGGGAAGAGAGCTGAGCTATATAATGAGTTCAGTCTGTCCTGTTTAATTGGTAGTCTCAGCACCCCCTTTTAAAAAAAAATAATCAGTGCCCAGTCCAGAGTCCCCCGCACCACTTGTTGCTGCTTAAACGTGCCTTGCTGGTGTATCCAACCCAGCAGCCTGGCCAACTCCCTCCGCTCACTCCAAGCCCAGCCCAAATGTGAAGGGATCTGTGAAAACATATCTGCCCCCAGTCTCTAGCTTTCCCTTAAGATCGCCTTGCTCCCTCCTCACACTTTCATTAAAAAGTATACATCCACTTTGTGACTTAAGACATCTATTGTGTTACTTGACTGTTGAGTGTAGGAACCATTTTCACATCGTTTTCTTCTCACAATGTTCATAGTACCTGGTATTTAATATGTGCTTAATGTAACAAGGATAATTTATGTAACAGTGATAATCATGGACACAAATTGTTGCAATACGTGATAGCAGTTTTTAGTCTCATCTAACCTTCCCAAGAAAAAACGTCTTCAACCCAAATCAATTAGTATCACCACCTGGAAGAAGCTACTTCAGTGGTAGGCACAGAGTGTGGGGGGTGCAGACCTTGGGAACACAGAGAAATAAACCACATGTCCCCGCCGTGCCTGCCATTCTTTCTCACACTGACAATGAGAGGTGGCCTGGGGAAGATGGCGGCACTCTCTGAGAGAACCAAACTCCCAAATGGATATGCTTTCATTTCCTACGAGGCTAGAGTACCCCAGGCACCAAGCAGTCTTCACCGACTGGGAAAAAAATGAACTGCTCAACCTCTTCCGTTGCTCCTTATTGATGAGGAAAATCAGTTTATGCCTGTCCAGGACTGTTTGTATCACTGTTGCTCAAATCCAAGCAAACCCGACTCCTGGCATCTTAAGTGAGTCCGTTGCCAGGACAGCTGTAGTGGGAGCAAGTCGGGGATTTATCACCACTGTAAACTTTGCAGCCTTTCTTTTCATTCGAACTCAACTGAGCGAAGAGTTTCACTTGTATTTGCCCAACACATTTTTACAGTGACTGTCTACATTTCTTCAGACAGTTCTTCATTGAAGCCTCGTATTATCTTTTCACGTCTTCCAGGCCATTCCCACCATGGTACATGGTATCATTTCAGCAGCAAGTCTGTCTGTCAGAAAACTCTAATTGCTTTATGTGCGAGAACATTAAACTGCAATAAATTTATGTACACAGCTGCCCCATTACTGGAGAACAAGTTTTATCTCCTAATAAATTGATGTTTCTTTTTAGTGTCAACTAAAACCAAAATTTGCACCCAAGGAAGTGAACCTTAACATTAAATAATTACTTCAATGCCACTAGTGGTGGGAAAGGATACTCACTACCCAATTCTAAAAACGCTGGAGCTAGGGAAATGGTTTTTTCTTCTGTTAATTGTTTCTTAAGAGCATAATTGCACAACAGCTTTAATTGAAATAGGAATAGAAGCTCTGCCCTTTTAAAGCAGACACTGTAAATAGTGTCATGGTGTGGTATGAGCTACACTGTAACGGAAAAGCTAAAAGGCTTATTTATGTTGAAGCGTAAGGGGAAAAAAGAGATTTGCTTTGGTGGTTTGTCTGGAGTTACATTTAAAATAATGGAATAGATGCTTACAATTCTCTGGACTTTGATTAATATTTAATTCCTCTTCTCTACAAGATTTTAATTAAACTGAGTACTAATAAAATATGCATTTTGGACAAAGGAATTAAATAAAATCAACTTACTTTTATAGGGTTTGAATTAAGATGGCCAAAGGCTGGTTTTCTTCTTATTTTTGTCTTTAGTATACCTCAAATATGGTACTCTTTTAGGAATGATATACATTAAGGAGAGATTTGACTTCAATTGACTGATTCCATGCGAAATAAATAAGAAATAGTATCCTGTTTACTTTAAGTGCATATTATGAACGGAAAGTTTAGTGTGTGTGTGTGTGTGTGTGTGTGTGTGTGTGTGTGTGTGTGTGTGTGTGTGTGGTGGAGAGAGAAGGAGGGAGAGAGCTCCTAAACCATGTGTGGAACTGATTAGAAAGCTTTCCCCCAATTCCTATGCATCAGGAAAATTTTAGCAACAGACAGTTAAATTATAAGCCAACCTGGAGGAGCCCGGGGCCAGGAATCTACGTGTCTGTGTGGCCCCAAGCCAGCCATCTCCTAGTTTGTTGCTTCTCTCTCTCTCCGGTCCTCAGTTTCCTCACATATAAAGTGAAGGGATTGGTTCTGATGATCTCAAAGCTACCTTGTAGTTTGAGTGTTCTTTTGTTCTAATGGCAGTGATCCTGTGATCATGAAGTATAGGCTACCGCCTAAGATTTTGCTGGCCTAGTCAGTCATTCATTCCATACCATGTAATTACCACCCACATTTCACTTTTCTCTGCCAGGAACCATCCATTCAGTGCGACTCACAGGCAGTGTCTGAACTAGAAGGTAGGAGAGCAGTACAAGTACAGATTGGGTATTGTTCTGTGCCAATTCTACCAATTATCTGGGAAGTGGTTGAATATTCCTTTCTTAAAAGCCAATTTTTAATGGCATTTGAATAAAATATTAAATGCCGCGATAGAGATCAACACTCAACTCAAGCACTTAATTGAGCAATCTCTGATCTCCTGGACTGGCATTTCTGAAGTTGTCAGAATGATTTTTGAAAGTCTCTCCCCATGGCTAAAGGGAATTTTTTCCAGAATAAAACAAAGATCCTGTGAAAAGTCACCTAAAAAGCCCCTAGGGTCTTAGGGGTAGAATTAAAGGGTTAAACTACAAGATGTCCCTCTTCCCCTGCAAAAAATCTAGTCTAAGTTCTCTGCAAATCCATTTTAGCTGAAAAAGGCAAAAGTATTATGATGTTTAGTTAGCACATTCATTTCATGCCAAATTTTAAAAAATCCCTTGGTGCTCTATGTATGTTCTGTAGAACCTTGAGTTCTTCTGTATAATAACACATAGAATATATTTAAACCCGTTTTATGGTACTTGCAGTCTACTTTTACTGTTAAAATCACCATAAAGGTTTAGGGTTTAGGGTTATTGTATCTTTGCTTATATGATCCATTGTTGCTTTGTCATGGAGTTATCTGAAGCCAACTTCTGGGCCAGGAACATAACCTTCAATTATAGCCTTGCCCCTATGGGAAACTCTGATCCATTTATGATGTGGTTTCTAGGAACACATTGTGGTGAAAAGTAGGGAATGCCTGTATTTTTTTTTTTAATGTAAGCTTTTCAACCCTTTCTAACATCATTTATGACTTGGCAAGATGTGAACAATGTGTCTTAAATTGAAGGTTGTTTATAGATTGAATTTGAGTGTGGTCTCACTGCCCCTCCCCCAAATGCATACAAAAGGGATAAAAAATATGTATGTCAAATGTAAGCTTTAATTTGAAATTTTGGAGCTGCACATACATACAGTCATGGTTTTGGAATGAGAATTTTATTTTTAAAATGTTTTAAAATAAAAGCTCTCTCTTCTCTGTAATGCCAAACATTTTGATCTAACAAACACACATCCTGGCTTTTTGCTTAAAAATGTAAAAGTACATTGTCCTTTTGTGCTCCTTTTGCCGTTAATCACACTTATATGACTTTTGAAATCTTTAGCTTAATGTTTGAATAGAATTTTTTTCTAAGATCCTGCAGAGAATCATGGTTCTAAGTTGTAAGGAGAAAAATGAAGTTTATTGAGTTCAATATTTTTCTGGAAAGTATCTAAATAAATTGAAGATATCCAGTAAGCTTTAAAAAATACAATATTGTATTCATAATAGTTTTCATTTAGATTTAGAAATTACATTAAATACCTAATTCATCTGCAAAGAATATAGAGAAGTGTAACCTTGGTCAAGAGAGGGACACAACCTTCATTATTTCTTTGCTTCTTCTCCTTAGAAGAGCTAGTCCAACTCTAGGAGGGACGAGGAACCTATTAGATAACAGGTAATGATCTAACATCAAGGAAATAGGAAGGTTAAGGAGAATCAGAGCTGCCACAGTCAGTTCATTTAAACAAATGTTTAATTTATTTTAAAGTTTCTTTTCATCTGTGAAACCCTAGTGCTCCTGAAAGTATCAGATTGACAGCCCCCTGAGGAGACTCTTTGTCACCAGCAAAGCAGATACCTTGCTGCCAGCAGCCCAGGTTTCCCAAGCTTGAAGCTCAGCCTGGAGGGAACAGAGAGGATTGTATTTGGGTCTCCCAGGTATTCCCTGGAATAAGCCTTTAGTCACAACAGCAGCACATTTTCTATATCCCACGAGATCCCTTCTTCCTACTCATCCTTTTTTCTTCTCTATTGCTGTCACACAAACACCATGAAAAGCAGAAAAGAAGTCCTTTCCTCAGAAGAGCAGTGGTTGGATTTGTCATTCACACACAGCCCTCTTCTCATTCTTCTTGTTATCTCAGGGTCATCTCAGCCATTCCCGTGATGTGACTGACAGCCAAAGCAATACTTTCAGTTCCACTTCTCCTCTGCGCTGTGGGCCCATACTTTTAATTACCTAGTAGAAGTCTCTACTCAGCTGTCATAATCATACTGCATGTTTATAGAGTGCCTGTGCTGTGCTAGACACTGTATTGGATGTTTTCTTATACCTCATCTCATATTATTCACATATGCATAAAGCTAAATATTATTGTCTCTATTAGAAGTATCAGAAAGAATTAACTACTCAAAATAGGAAAAGAACCTCTAGGCTTTATAATCTATACTCAGTAGAGTGGTCATTGTGATTCCCTAGGAAGTGTGGTTAATGATATTAAAGGTGTCTATGTATGAGTTATGACCTCCTGATTTCTACAAATTATTTGAAGCAGCTTTTAAAAGTAGGTATTAAAGTATAGGGGAGCAGGTATAGCTCAAATGGTTGAGCGCCTGCTTCCCATGTACAAGGTCCCAGGTTCGATCCCCGGTACCTCCTAAAAGCAGAAACAAACAAATAAAAAAAACCAACTTGGGGGAGCTGGTGTAGCTCAGTGGTTGAGTGCTGGCTTCCCACATATGAGGTCCCAGGTTCAATCCCCGGCCCTGGTACCTTAAAAAAAAAAAAAAAAAAAAGTATAAAGGAGACGAAAGATTAAAGATATATTAGGAAATTGGCAAGGGTGAATAATTACAATTGGACATTAAATTTATCTCAGAGTTTCCAGGTAGCCAAGGCAAAAAAGACAATATAACATTCTTACTCTGTGATAAAAAGAAATTCACCAAACACTTTCCACCTAAAATTACAAAATCAATTTAAGTTTATGTTTTTATTCCATGATTTAGAGAAAGATCCTCAAACTATCACCAGTTATTTTTGCTGTTTTTAGTAATGTTGATTTTATCAAATAATTGTACTACCACCATTTTATCAATGAGTCACACTTTTTTCTTACAGTTTAAAATCTCTAAAATCAAGATGCTTCTTACAATTAATGTCGTTTTAATTGGCACTATTTCTTTCTTTCTTAAAGTTATATAAAATAAATGTGCCATAGTCAACAATTTCATAAATTCGATGAAATATATTTGTTTACTTCATACATACTTTTACATTTTAATGTAGTTTTGAATCACAAAAAAACACAGACCGTATTACTTTGTAAAAATAGCTTGATTCTGGCAACAGAGAGGAAGAGGATAGCGTCTCTGAAGTTTTTTGTTTTTGTTTTTTTTTACATGTAAAAGGACTTACAGGATTTTTTTAATTGGAAAGATGGAGAATCAACACTTAAACAGCTGAATCCACATTATGTTATGTTCTATTGACTTGATAGAAGTGATTTTTCAAAGTTTGTATTAAGTGTCATAAATCTGTGTTTTTCTAAAACACCCTCAGGTTTATTAAATGTTCTGCATGGGGCCATTTTAACAGTCTAGCCCATGGACCCCATACCTCCTCCTAAAGTTCTCTAGACAATGTCTGTGCCAAGACCATGGAGATGACATTTTGATGTCAAAACAAAATAATGTGGCACAAACCTATAGAAACAATGTTGCAGTGACAAAATGAAATGTCAGCGGAGGTCTGTTGTAACGTAATGTCAAAACAAAATGTCAGTCCAGATCCATGGAGACACTTTTATGATATCAAAATGAAACAATATCACTGCAAGTCTGTAGAGACATTATGTGAAAAGACAAAACAAAATGATATCTGTCGAGGCCTGTGACTTCTGAATCTCAGTGTAGTTCCACATCAGTTGGTTGACCTGACACACATAGGGAATATTTCCGTATATAGTTCCTAAATGTTTCTTTTGCTACTCAAGAAAATTAACCTCAAAGTGGTTTTATAGTATAACGATTGAGTTAGAATACCGCTGATATTTATGCCTGTGTCTATGTCTATGTCTATGTCTCTGTCTTTGTCTTTGTCTTTGTCTATGTCTCTCTCTAGATGTTCATTCTGGACTTCCATTGCTACTGAACAACCAATTAGTTCCATTTGGTCTTGGCTTAGCTTCCCTACACACTAGATACTTGGATGTCAGTTCAAGGTATAATATACAGGAAAGCTAGTGTTACAATCTGCTTGTAAAGGATGTTACTGAGAAAAAGCAGATGCTGAGCTCTGTTCCTTTCTCATTTATCATCAGGTAGATGCTGGCAGTACAGCCTCCACAGTGAGCCTTCAGGCTGGTTTTGACATGTGTATCTAAATTCCTGCTACCATGGCCCTTCCTACTCACAGCTCAGTAGCACGTTCGCCTCCCCTGGCCCTTTGATATTAATTGAAATGTCAAAAATCCTGTGTTTATTGCAGAAAAACAAGTCTTTATTAAAATCTGTAGGCTTGTAAAAGCGAACTTTTCCCCCCCTCTAAAGAAGGTATTTTTAGGCTAGTAAAGTATGAAAGTATTTGCATAACATCCTAGACATAGAGGACTGAAAATTTCACTTTAAAAATCAACTTATAAAGGTCAAAATTTCTTACAATTAAAACAATTTGTGTCTGGAATTCAGTATTGATTTTTTTGTTTTAGAAATTTGAAAAATCCCTGAAATTGAGAGAAAAAAAATAAAGCCAAAGAAAAAAAATCTCCACTACTGTTGTGCCCACAAAAGGATTAAAGATTTATTTTTCTTATTAAAATCAGCTTTAGTATAATTTTAAAATCATGTATTTAGAAAACAATACAATAAGGCCTTGATTAGCTAGAAACCAATCAGACAAACTCACAACTAACCAAGATGGCTGCAACATTACACTTAGAAGAAAGAGGTAGATGCCCACAAAAGTGCCACTGTGGGGTTTTTGTCCAGAATAGGATCAGTGAGAAAGAAAACAGAACTTTTGGGTAGTACTATAGTGAATAGAATACAATTCAGCCCGATTTCATCCTTTTTCTCTTCTGAGTACTTATTAGTGAGACTTAAAAGTCATGACAGTCTCAAAACCCTTTTTACAAGTTAAATTATATCCACTATTCTCTTCTTTCACAAATGAGAGAGACTTTTAGTGATTTCTAGAGGGAATTTTAACACAAGGGTTGAAACAAACAAAAAGGGCTTTGGGTAAACTTTTATGTAATCTTATTGTTACCCGGTTCATGTGAGACATTATTATTCACATTCAATTTTCTTATATTGAGAAAAAGTTAAAGAACTATAATTAATAAACCCACTGAGAAATAAGAGAAGATTCTGTAAACACAAAACATGAATAGGAGACTTTTAGAAAGGATTATTCAGAAAACATGAAAGAACTCTTAGAAAATAATGAATATGATAATAGTATTAGGAAGCTCAATGGAAGGTTTGTTGGATAAGGTTGAAGAAATTTTCCAAAAAGTAGAACATGAGACACAGGACAAAGAGGAATGTAGTGAGAAAGAAAGAAAAACAAAATTGAAAGTTCATTCCAGGGGATCCAGTGTGCAACTAATATGCTTTCTAGAAAGAGAGAACAGAGATGATGGAGAGAAAATTATTAAGGAAGTAACATAAGACAGTTTTCCAAAATGGAGGACTTAAGATTCTAGATTAAAAAGTCACTTATAGCCGAAGATCAATTTTGAAAAGGGAACAGCGTTATCATGTTTCACAATACCAGAAATAAGGAGAAGATCCTTAAAAAGTACACAGTGAAAAGTTGGGAATCAGAATACTATCAGACTACTCAATAGCAACATGGGAAGCTAGAAGGTAATGGAGCCACACCTTCAAATATTGAAGGGTAATATTTTTTTTCATTTAAAAAGTTTTATTGAAGTATATCATTCATATTTGAGCATACATATACAAAAAGTGTATAGTAAAAGTTGTGAACTTGCAAAACAAACATGCATATCATCACACAAGGCTCTCATGCCCCATCCCCCCCCACACATGCTTTGTTGTGGAACATGTTTTTACAAACTATGAAAGAGCATCGTCAAAATCACTACTACTAATTGTAGCCTATATCTTATATTTGGTGTATTTTCCCCTAACCCACCTGGTTATTAACACCCTGTATTAATATTACGTATTTGTTAAAGTTCATGAGAAAACATGCTCATATTTGTTCAACACAGTCCATCTTCCCACAGGATTCATTGTGTTATTCAGTCCCATGTACAATCCATTCAAGCTCTACACTCAGTGGCTCTCATTTTCATCAGCGTTGTGCTGTCATCACCTCAGTCCATTTTAGTACATTTTCATTACACCAAAAGGAAAAATCCCCTACCCCCATATACGGCTCCCATCATTGTCCCTTAGAATCGATGGAATTTCTTTTTTCCATTGCTGCAAATATATTACAATATTACCATTAACTATTGTACATAAGTTACATTAAGTGTAATTTTCCCATGTATCACTATATTCTTGATGCTTTGTAAAAGAACATTCTTATATTTATACAATCAACCACATGCAAAGACTTTTTAAAAAATCTTTCAGTAGATTGTGTTTTAAGCCGCTAAGAGATGTGTGCTCTAGCAAATGCCAGGATGATGATGAAAGGAGGTGTGAGAAGTTTTATGCAGAGAATTAGACAGCAGTCAGCCCAGACTGGGGCCGGCACGAGGAGGGCTCCAGGTTGGAAGTCTCCAAGAAAAAAACCCTGAATTCATGAACTATGATAGGTTTGCTCTTGTAGAAATTTGTATTAACAGTTTATTGAAGGCTGCAACAGTTATTGACTCGCTGTAAGAAAACTAAGCAAAAGGAAAATTAAGAATGTCAGAGAGGAAAGGAAATGGAATCATAGTGCCCCGATGGAATCATCAGTAAACGATATTCATATAGCTCTAATAATGTACACTCTGAAAAATCACTTAAAAGTTGTGCTAAAGCTATATTGGGAGGATGCAGGATATGGGACATTAGAGTGCGAATTGGGATTGCAAAGTCTAAGAAAGCCAATGCCTCTTCTACCTTAACAGGAATTGAACAGATAATGTTTAAACTGATGAATCAGAAGGTAGTGGAATAAACAAATTATTCATAAAATGGAGATAAATACCAGAGGAATTTGGTTCGATGTGGATTATTGTTAAATCCCTAGCTTTTGTTTTGGATAATGGATTTGTGCTAATAATTTACATTTACTGATTACAATATTAAAAATAGTCACTAAATGTAAGAGAAATGGGCAAAAACCATTGATGAGATCATATTACAAACTAGGAATTACGATTGATCCATTCCGTGCGGCTCAAGTTGAGTTTGAAAAGAAATAGCACATGAAACAGCTAAAACCATGGAAAGTGTTTCTCTTGTGATTGGGTCATCAGAGTGACGGGATGTGATGAAACAGGAGATTCTCTTTATTTTAAGCCCTTTAGTTAGCATTTTAAAAGATAAGCTATGAGCATGCATGTATTACTTTGAAAAAATTTAATTTACAAAGGAGTGAGGCAAGCCAGATAATGATAATGTTATGATTATTATATATGCTCTGTGATGTTCAGTCTCATGAGCCAGCAGAATGTTGTTACTGTCACCCTTGCAGAGATGTAAAACCTGGCACTCAGCTGTTCCTCACTACAGTAAATCGTGTTGAATAACATGTAAGCAGTCCTAAAAGGGTTGCTGATAAGGTTCTGGTTATTCACGTGGCAAATTTATCAATAATTCCAAAACTGTGTGGTCCCACTTTTTGTATTTGCCCCATGTGATAATTCAGCTGGACCTGTAAGAAGCCACCACATTGATTGACACTCCGTCTCATTTGTTCCCTCTCTTCAGATAAATAGATTTCTAAGTTGGGGCGCCATCAAATTGCAAATAGAAGAGAAGCCACGAAAATGACTAAGAAGTTGAAGTTAGTCAAAAGCATAAATAAAAGTAAAAAAAATCAGTCAAGAAAAATATCCTAATGATTTTTAAAATGTTTACAAGCCAATAATATATACAAACTCATCATTTGGGTACATCTGATATTCTGTTGGTTTAAAAAAAAACAAATTTATGTTTAACTCTTTTTATGTTAGTGTTCAAAGATATTTCAGAGGGAGTCTCTCATGAAATCTTGAGGCATCATATCCCCTGTTACATTGTTTCCCATTTTGAGTCATTTCAGGAAAGACATGTAGAATTTAGCCATGATTTAGAATTAATACATAAGTATTAAGCACCGTGTTTTATTCAAGTTTTTATCTTTAAAACACAACATAGCTTAGTTTCATGTGGTATTTTGCAATTATGCTGTCATTAAAGACAGAGAATGCAAAAAGAAAAAAGAAAAAAAAAAGAAAAGGGTAGCCTTGAATTCTATGTAATCATTTCATGATTAAGGAATTAAAATAATGGTTCTATAATTAGTTTCTATGCTTGTATGATAAAAGCTCTCTAATATGAAAAGGAACATGATAATCGTTTTATTTTGTCATCAAAACCCATCAGGTTTTATAATTTAATTTCCATTGCTTTTTTATTTCAAAGTTTCATAATATATTCCTGATTTTCACTTTTCTTTTTGTTCCTCAAGATTTTCGCCTATAACACTGAATTTCTTTTGTTCTTTATTTAGACATCTCAATGTATATTTCAGTTTGAAGCACAGACTTTAACTGTGCCATTCTGGCTAACCTTTGTATCTCCAGTGGTTTTACTGACTGAATAATATAACCCATAAACTTCCCTCAACTCTCTAACCATTAGAATATCTTACATGTTCTTGCCATTTATTAGACAGTTCAAAAAAATCACATGATCTGTGAAAAGTAAATGTGCTTTTGGCCTTAACCCCAAAGTATAACTGCATTGTGCAAAGAAAAATGGCATACATGGTTTCTTATAGGCAGTAACATTTTGTTTTCAAGAATGCATTTAAATTCATAAGTGTAACTGGAAAATATTTTATCTCCCATCATTTATTTGTTTAAAACTCACAGTGTTGCCTGCTAGGGAGTCAGGAAGACAGCGTCCCCCAGGCTCCCTTTGCTTGTTTCCCTCACGGGACTGAGGAAGTTCAATTTGTCTTTTTTCACCATCTCTGGAGGTTTAAGATACAAAGCTCTCACAATAGTCAAAGGTCATTGGTTTTACTTTTTTGTTTTTATTAGGACATGATTCTTTAAATAAAAACTTTGATAATTCTTTGTTGGTAGGTTTTTTAAAAGAAACTTTCTAAGTAACGTTACTTTTTGTTCTGAGTTTTAAGCAAATGCCTCCTTGGAGGTGTGACTGCAGCAGATTTAGCAAACCTTTGGGGTAGAAACCAGTTTGGGTTATTTCTCTGCAGTTTACTAGTCAGGAAATGCTACCTAGAGCTCACGAGAGAGTATCTTTTTTTCATGTGTTCGTTGTTGGGTCCTAAAATTAGGTATGTGTGTGCACGTGTGTGTTCTCTGTAGGGACAGAAATTCCCTCTGAAAAAGTGAAGTTCTCACTACTGCCTGAGACCAGTGACAGGCTAATAAGGAAGAGCGATGGTAGTGATAAAATGGGGTGAGGGGGTACATTCCTGAGACTTTGCTGCTTACAAAATGATAGCCCCTTTACGGAAGGACCACAGAGGAGCTCAAAGTCAAGCCCCACAGAGGGTCTTTCTGACGGAGAGAGGCGCCCCACCCTGTGACCCCGAAAACCGGGACTAGCATGTCAGAAGCCCACGCCGTAGGAGCAGTTTGGGCGACCACCTTTTTAACCCAGAGAATATAGCTATATGTTTTTAATTTGTTATGATTTATTACTCTGAAATTGGTGTGAAATGGACAACAAATCATGGGTGTCAGAATCTGGAAATGAATTTTATCAGCTGAGGAAAGTGAGTGCCTTTGGGATTTCTATAAATTCCTCCTAATTCTTTTCATATTGCAGATGATGAGTAAGCCTGTGAAAATAAACTGCAAAAGACATGATCTTTCCTAAGTAGCTAATTTCACATGGACACATGGACACAGATAAATATAGCCTCTTGGCTGAATTTTAGGCTTTTTCTATAATTCAAGGTGATTTGTATATAACCCCAGAAATATTTGTCTAAAACCCTTACGGTAAAATTAAGACCATTTATTACTTATTCGACATGTCTGGAATGATCTATAGAAAAATGCAAAATTGACAAGATATTTACCAACTTTAGTTTTCATTGTTCACATTTGGAAGAGCGAATTTAGACCTACATACCAGTACAAATTAAAAAAAAAAAAAAAAGCTAAGAATGAAGAAAGCTCTATTCCCAAATTTCAGATGTCATAAATACCCTTCAGCATTGCAAAGACGCTGCCCTTGTTAGAAACTAACTTTGCATGCATAATTAATTTGAGCACCACATTCGTACTTCACAACCAGAAGAGAAATTGAATTCAGGTGTTTGCTGAACATATGGGGGCTTTACTGTGAATTTATGATCTGTGGTTTGAGTGTAAAACCCCAAGATGCTTACTGATAAAACTTAATGAAGCTTGTGCAGAGGAGCTATTTTTATTTGTAGTTTGGTAATTGATACATTTCTTGGTTTAACCCTCCCACCCTTTCCCCATTCCTCATCTTCCAGCTTGAGAGAAGTGGCCAGAGTGAAAAGCCCAGGAGTCATAGCCAGCTTGGGCTAATGCCTACCTGATTTGAAAGTTCAGCTTTTGCGTTGCCATAGCATTTTACTCTTTTTCTTCCCTTTCCTTTTAATTTAACAATTTATGCTTCTTCACCTGTCCAAGCGACAGGAGGCAAACCCATGAGCTTTGAGTTGGCCCTAAGAGGAAAAGTGCCAAGTTCCTCTAAGAAAAGCAAAAAGCTTCACCAAGGGTGAGGGGCCACCACTTTATTCTTAAGAAGGCCAAGATGGAGGCACAGTATAGCTCTTCTTTAAAATGTAGGCAACAGATTCATTGCCATTTAAAGATTGCCTTCCCGAGAATTAGCACATCTTAAAGGGACAGGAACCTGCCAAACATATCCTAGCAATCTCTCTGTTTCTCTGTCATCACCTAGGATTTTAAGCTTGCTCCTCATTTTAGAACCAGGAGGGAAAGCAAATGCTGAGTGTTCCATTTTAACAGACGGGGTATGATGGGTTTAATGAGAAACCTGTGTTTGCTCACTGATTTACGACAATTAAGAACTCAGTCCTGACGTCTGTAGATTATAACTATTTATCTGGCGATTACAAGATCAGGAATATTTAGTGGAATTGCTAATCAGTCTAGAAAGATCTCTCAGTGGGAAGAAGGCTGTTTGCCTGGAGTGTCTGAGTGGTGCTATTTCCTGGTGGTGTGGTTAGCTTCCCTTCTAGTTCAGTGGCATTTCTCCCCCCGGTGCTTTAGTCATCCCTGTTCAAGAACTTGTTTGTATCCACTTTATCATGCTGACAATCTGTCTGTTTGGAAAGGATTACAACTCTGTACATCGGTGCATGACATCACAGTAAGACATTGTTTAATGATCTGAGACGCTCGTGGTCGTCGCTGGCTGCCTGTTACTAAGGCTACGTGACAGGTCTGCCTTACGTGTCTCTTCCTGGGTCGCGTTTTGCCTTCTCTTGTCCTGGTGCCTGTTTAAGTGAGACCCGTGAAACAGTTCAATTTCAGAATTGCCAGTAGTACAAATACAGGGACTAAAAGTTTTTCCTTTCATAGGATGCAAGAAGAATCAGTAATTGGGCAAGGCAGTGGAGAAGTGCTCCAATTTTTCTCCAATGAGAATGCTTAGAAAAACAGTGGTACTCTTGGAGGGGAGGGGGGATAATTTATATAAGGAGCTAGATCTTTAGTCCTCTATTTGCAAAACCGCCAAGGAAGTCATTAAAGAAATACATTTCCTGTAAATAAGTTGACTTAAAAACAGGAACCCTCCTTTGAAGATTGAGTTTGTTGCCTAAGGACATTTACAAGGCTTGGAAAAGTCAGGCTTTAGGAAACTGGGAACTCAGTCAGTGAATCGAGTCTTGGAAGCTTTAACTTATTATCTTCTTTTTACGTGTGGGGATGCAGAACACATGATATTTCAGAAGTCTTGACTGTGGAAACCCAGAATCTGGGAGGCAACAGGATTTTGAAGTACTGGCAGGTGGAGAAGAGAGTTCCATAAACAGAGATATTTGGCAATTAGTAGAACTGAAATATGGGTTTCCCCTTGACGTATGCATAGGGCACCTTGGGGGGATGGGAGAGGTTGTAGCGATCTGTCAGCAAGAAAGAGCTCTGAGTGTTGTATGGCATTATTTTCAAGATTGCAGGTATAATTTGGAAATCAAAAATTTTATTTGGAAAAATAAAATTCTTTTATTTTTTTAATTGGGAAAAGAATAGTGATCCCTTTTGCATCCCCAGTAACTGGATGGCAAGTGCAGGTGTGACATTCACTAGCATTTGGAATAGAATTTTGTACTTTGGCCAAAAGTAAATTGCTAGAATTAAAGAATATACAGCTATATTAGCAAAAGTGAAATGGCCAAAGATGTAAGCTGAAATGGTTAACAAAAATCTTGTTGGGGCCAGCCGTATAGCCCAGTGGATAAGGGCCCCGGTATACCACATGGAAGGCCCTGGGTTCGGTTCCCGGAGACCTCTCCTAGCGGGCAGACCGCCTTGAGAAGGGCAAGCCACCATAGGTGGGCAGAGCCGCCATGGGCAGGGCAAGAAGCTGCCACAGACAGGGCAAAGCCGCCACGGGCAGGGCAGGTTGCCCGCGAACAGAGCGCAGCCAGCCACCCGCGAACTGAAGCAGAGCC
>PVKH010004528.1:0-13885 GCA_004027955.1 Chaetophractus vellerosus | reverse complement strand
TACAGATACGTACTGGTGAAGAAAAAGGGGTCAGAAAAAGGGGAAGTAAAATACACAAATTAGCATTGGGGAGCTATATCATAAGAAGGAATGATGGGTGCTAGCAAAAGCAAAAGATACCGTTGCAAGGTGGTTAAGCAGGCACTTGACTGGAGTGGAGAAGGGATTTGGGGGTAGTAGTGATTGCTGAAGTTATTGAGATGTAGATTCACAGCTTTACTGTCCAAAATTTGCTTGGATACTGTGCTAGATCCTAAGAGAAAAACTTAAGAGGAGAGGGAAGGAGAGACAGTATTTGCCTTGTAAGAGCTAACATATTTGCTGATGAGACGAGAGATCAGGAAGGTAAAGGAGGAGCCAGGAAGAGCGACTTGGATTTTATAGGCATGTGATGGAGGGAGCCCTTGGAGATTCTTGTGTATCATCCTGCCTTTATCATGTGCTCAGTAGGGGAGAGATCTGAGCTGGGAAATATCAAACTGAAAGGGTGGCTAGGTTTCAAAGATCAATTTTGTAGCTATATCTAATCAGATATAAAAGCAGAAGAGCTTTTTCCCACACAAAACTATTTTGAATCACTTTGGGAAAAGTGGGCCGCCTGAAGTCTTCTGTCCATGATTAACAATTAATGGAAAATCACTGGTTTGCTCCTGCAAACACCACTTACTGTCAGTAACTTCAGGCTGTTTTCCCATTTTACACTAAAGTTTTCTACTGAAACCAATTTAGGAAGCTATTTAGTCTTTGGGCTTTTTCTTTTTCAGTGGAACAATGGTGTGGGTAGGCTAGGATAATGGCATTACTTTTTAGCATACAAAGTTTTAGCAAGGTACTAATGGCTCCATTTTGATACAGTCACTTTCAGAATAAAGGAGAGAGATCAAGTTGCTTGTGGGAACATTTTAGATTGTGTTAAAAAAAATAGTGTAGCTTTAGCATAGTTGATACAATAAATAATTTAGGTTTTGCTTTTAGTGCATCAATTTTTCTCCATCTGGGATCAGATCTAAGAAAGAAAGTTTCCAGATTTTTGTTGGCTGTTTGATAAGTCCTCTGATAATTGTTTGGTCTCATGCTATAGAGATAAATATTTTATTTTTTCCCTTTCTTCTTCTTCTTCTTTTCATTTGCCTCTTTGCTACTTGCAAACCGTTCTGTGATTTCCACTATCTCCACTGGCCTTCCAATGGGAGGTCTTCCATGGGCCTTGGTTTCCTGGAATGACATTTGAGGCATATTTAAGTGCCTTACTACATGTCTGGGTTTATGAGGGTTTTGACCCACATGAATTGGTGGTAAGTTTCTAAAAGGCACCAGCACAAAAACAACAGGAATCCTGAAGTCTGGGGTCAGGTGTGGTTGTAGTTGACCACTTGTCACTGGAAAAGACTGTCCAAGAAAGGCATTGTTTAAGGGGTAGCTCTCTAAATCTGACTGAGCTTTTGTGTTCTTATTTTCTTTTGTCTGGGGAAGAACATCAGTGAAATACGGTTTTACTCCTGTTATAGCATTGATTTCATATGCATTGTACCTGTCAGCCAGTGCTCTCCTGGATAAAATGGGCTGGAAAATGGTTGATCCTGAGACACCACTCACAAAGTTGTTGAGGAGAGAATGCCAAATCCCACCACTTATTGGGCTCAAAGTGACCTGTGGCCATAAGCTGGCCAGGCTCCGGAGAGCTTCCCGGTTCCATGCTGAGGCAGGAAAGTCAGTCTCAGTATGATAGAGCTGAGAAAAATAAATACTAAGCGTGATGTCTGGATACATTATCAGGAAATTGTACATTTTGCTGATGCAGCAGTGGTTAGCTTCATTACAAGGGGAGTTGCTGGAGTACAGAATGATATGCCTGATGATGTTGCTATTGTTTATGGCTGAGTTGAGATAACCATTCATCTCAAATAGCATTGATTCTGGATGGATATGGTTTCCGGTGCAACTGCTAGCATGTCCCTTTTGCATCAGGCTGCCAGAAGAAGTTTTTAGTTCATAAAATATGAGGTGTTTTGTTTGAGAATATGTTGGTCCATAAGGGAATCCAAAAATCTGATAAAATTCTGTATAGGACACTCTTGCTTCCTCTCCTGTCCGAATATGGTAAGGACAATTAGAACAATCTAGAGAGAAGTTTAGCCAGTAATAAGGTTTTACTATCGTTCCACGATTTGCTAGGTATTCCTCATATAAGGGCTCCATTTCTAGTTTTATTATCTTCGAGCTGCAACCCTACACAAGGAAGAGAAATGATGTATTTCAGGAAAAACTGAAGACAGTGCATTCGTTTATTAAGTAATACCTTCCTTTAAAGGAGGTTGCACAAGAACTATCGAAGCATTTTTAATTCTAAAAGATGGTGGTTTATATGCGTAGATTATCACCTGGAACCAAGTCACTATTTCCTGCTTGATCCTGAGTGTTGTTTGTCCCTGGACTTTCTCTTCTTTCAGTGTTACTCACCAGACAGGATCTCTGTCTATCAAAACTTGCTAAAACCAAACCCAAATTCTCACTTTCTTTTGCACATTGTGTACTGGATGTGGTCTACCACTGGGTGGTGCACCAGACATCCAAAGTACTGCTGAAATTACAATTTCAACTCACCCATAGAAAATGTACAGATTTATTTAGCTAAAATGTTATGGAAGCACTGCTACAAGGCTCTTTTTGGTCTTCTTTTTTTCTTTTTGAGGAGGGTGGTTAGTTAACTATATATATAATGATCCCAAAATTAACTCTTTGGGAAGCAAAATCTCTGTCTTTCAAATTTAAGGCAGTAATGTGGAAACTCCCAATTGCTTCTCCTTAGCACTCCTTCCTTTGCACCCCCACCCACCATGGCTATTTTAGCCAGGAATGGTTCAGCACTGCTATCTTTAAGGATATCTTGGGGACCAGTTGTCTAGATATTTATGGAGAAAGCTTGGGAGTCCCAGTCCTACTGATGGCTTTTCAGTGTCAACCAACAGTGAGAGTGTTTCAAAGGATGTTTTTGAGATTGTTCTTTGATCATCTTCATCTGAAGGGGAAGCAAAAAGTACTCTTGCCCCCTCTGAACCCTTATAGGATTCATGGTTTATGTTATCAATTTGCCACTTATTATAGACTGTCTTGCATAATTAACTTTTAAGTATCTGTCCTTTTATTCTCCCCTAACCAGGCAGCACTATTTAGCACAGGGACTTTCTCAGGAACCTTGATTGGTTCACAAGCCAAGTTGGCTAAGATTTGTTTCCCCAGCAGCCTATTCCCACCCCCCCACCCCCTCTGCCCACACACCTAGACCTTTTCCTTCCATTTTGTCTGTACTTGGGAAATGCATGTTGCCCTCTATGGAGCAGAAATCTACTGGCATTAAGAACATAGAAACCTGGAACCCAGCCTACTGGAGGGCTTCTTCCATCTGGTTGTGAGTGGCCCCTGGGCTGGATCCGTGGGAAGACAGCCTTCCTTAGTTTAAAGTAAATGAATGGGAGTGGATGTGGCTCAAGCAGTTGAGCACCCGCCTCCCACATGGGAGGTCCCGGGTTTGGTTCCTGGTACCTCCTGAAAACAAACAAATAAACAAACAAACAAGCAAAAAAAACCCAACAACAAGCAAAACAAATGATAAAACCAACTCAGGGAAGCTGGTGTGGCTCAGTGGTTAAGTGCTAGTTTCCCACATACGAGGTCCTGGGATCAATCCTTTGCCCCTGGTACCTCAAACAAACAAACAAACAAACAAACAAAAACAAGAACAAGACCATGAGGGCAATCTGCTGTCTTTTTTCACCCAACTAAGGATTTGGTTAGTACCGTTAAAGCATGGTTTGCACTGGAGCAATTGAAGAATGGAGTTTGCCCTTCACAATCTGTGCACAATCTGTTAGTAGCTAAAAACAAATGTTAGTGGTTATAATTACCATCATTTTGTTTTCAGGCTTGGATCACATTCCAGGTGTTGTAGGGAGATGGCCCGTTTCCTTTTTTTCCCTTTTAAGTCTCATGCCATGTATCTTTTAAGTAACTTCGGAGCACAATTGTACTGTAAAAAAATTGACTTTCTTTATCAGTTCAGGACTCTTCTGCAGTTTGTGTCTGTTAGTTTGTTTGGACTTTGCTGTCCCAAGTTAGAAAGACCTTGCTGAGGTGTGGCTGCCTCTAAGAACACTGTTGAATTGGTGCCATGGTAACGTTTGCAAATTAGCTACTGCTAGGATACGGCTCTGACACTTATTACTTTATTTGCATTTCAAACCACCTGTTCCAAAGATGAAAATATACATGAATGCATCTTCCAATTTGGATAAAGGCATAATATCTGGCTGTTTACATAAAGGTGTTTAAGTTTTTCACCCTTGGGCTGTGAGAATCGAGTTCTGTGAGAATCGAGTTCTGAGGTCCTGTATGGGGCTCCTCGTGACCTTTGTCCTGTTCCAGAATAGGGGCCAGGCTCTGTATGTGGGCAAGATTGGCTGAATCTCTTGCCTGTGGAGGCACCAGGGCCTCTTCTCCCTCTTCTGAGGGAGACTCACCCTCGTTCTGAGATGGAGGCATCTGTGAGAGGAAGTGGGAACTTGACTTCCCCAAAGGGAGGCACTTTCTACTAGTAGCCCTGAAGTACCTGAAAGGGGAGCTCTTTATTTGGTCCAAACCTGTGTTATTAGGTGTTAGCAATTTCCTTCCTCTTAGATATTCCCTGGAGCCTCTTTGCTATTGATATATATGTGGTTTCCTCCATTCTAAGACAGGCTTGGCCCCCGGGGGATCCATTGTGGCTCTTTCTCTGTGGAAGATGGAAGAGCCACTTGTCCTTCTCCATTCTTCTCCCTACTTGCCCCCTCTACACTCAACATGTTGATAGTCATGATTTATTGATTGTGCTCACTTTTGGTCATTCCCTCATTCCTCTTCCTCAGCCCACTTAAAGGAATGAGTGTGAACTAAGCATGATCTCAGTTTTTTCATATATCTGTCTCTATCTCTATCTGTAGAGAGCTACCACATACCTATTAGAATGGCTAAAATCCAAACTATTGGCAACACCAAAGGCGAAGACGTGGAGCAGTAGGCACTCTCATTCGTTGTTGGTGGGAATGTGAAATAGTATAGACACTTTGGAAAACTGGCAGTTTCTTACAAAGCTAAATATAGGCTTACCATAAAACCCAGCAATTGTGCGCCTAGGTATTTACCCAAATGAGTTGAAAACTGATGTCCACACAAAAACCTGCACATGAATGTTTATAGCAGTTTTAATCATACTTATTCCCAAACTGGAAGCAACCAAAATGTCCTTCAATAGGTGAATGAATTAATAAACAAATGGTGGTACATCCATACATTGGATTAAAAGTAATGAGCTCTCAAGCTACAAAAGTCATGGAGGAAACTTACATGTGTATTTCTAAGTGAAAGAGGCCAGTATGGAAAAGCTATGTACTATATGAGTCCAACTATATGACATTCTAGAAAAAGCAAAACTGTAGAGACAGTAAAAAGATCAGTGGTTGCCAGAGAGGGGGGATGGGCAGGTGGAGTACAGGGCATTTTCAGGGCAGTGAAACTAATCTGTATGATACTGTAATAGACATTTTGCATTTATCAAAACTCATAGAACTATATAACACAAAGAGTGAACCTTAATGTAAACTATGGACTTTAATAATAATGTAGCCATATTGACTCATCAATTGTAACAGATGCACCTCATTTTTGCAAGATGTTGATAATAGGAGAAACTATGTGAAATCTGTACTCTGCACCATTTTTTCTGTAAACTTAAAACTGCTCTAAAAAATGTCTATTAAAGACACCAACTTAATCATTATCCAATTCTGATTAAATACTAACACAAACCAGAAGTAATCAGTAGTTATGTGTTTGTGATCACTACTGTGTATTTCCATTAGTTGCCACCTAAAGATCTTAAGCATATATAGTACGCTAACAGTATCAGGGATAATGGAAGTAACCCCAGAAGTCACCTTCTGCCTTCCCATGACACATTCTTATCTTGTTTCTCATAGTCAAACTGCCAGTCTTTGCAACAGGAACAGTCCTGTAGGGGCTCCTTCCAGATTAGATACCTTGTATTGGGTATCTAAGGGTTTGAGGAGTATTCATGAACTTCTCAGCTAGTTATTTTTTCAGTTACATTTTCCTTCATGCTTCCTCAGGTGCACTCTCACTCTGTTGCATCCCATTCCTTTCCCACCTATTGCCACTGACTTTGCCCTTGCTCTGCACACTTCTTGCCTCCAAGTTCATAGCATCTCCCAACTCAATGAACTTGTAAATATAAAACCAAAAGTTGGTTCCTTGTAATTTAACTTTTATATAACCTAATAAACGATGCTCCATTTAATGATTAGTACTTTAAAAAGTATTACTTAGAAAAAGCTCTATTCTAGAAGAAAGTATTAGCTCTCAGGCAGGTTCCAGTGAGAGGAAGAAAAGACAGAAAATATCCCCATACTCTTCTGCATCATATCCTATGTGTATTTTGCACCCTCAGTGGTAGATTAGGTGCTTAGTAGATGATACACTCAAGAAGGTTACACCTAATGAAACAGGAATGATAAGCCTTTATCCCCTAATATATTTATCAATTGCGTTTTAAAGTGATTTGGGGGATAGGAAACCCTGGGTAGCTTCCATTGTTAAAGACAGGTATCTTTATCAGGTGTAGGAAGATTCCAAAGGGAGGTCAATTTTGCAAAGCTACATTTAGGTTCCAACGATTAACTTTTGAGACTGAATTTAGTTGGGGAAAAAACTGATGACCTTGAACATAGTTCTTGTCCACAATTCTTTTTGCTAAGGTGTTAAGTTGACACCTACAAGAAGCCTTGAAGAAATGTCTAGTCTCCCAAACAGACTCTTTCTCCTGTTTTCCTTGTTAACCTGCCATGTTTCATCTTCATTATATGAATTATGACATATTTATAAAGTATTGTGCAATTATAATGAAGTAGTTTTGCAAAGGCCAAACTCTCTTACAATGATCTAAATGTTTTAAAGACCTTTACTTAGTTTAACACTCCAAAAATCTGTTGCAGATCTGTGTTCTGGCACCCAATTTTGGATATATGTAACATGGCTTGTGTGTTGAAAGTTGCTGTATCTAAGACAACTTTCTCTGTGGCAGAAGATAGAATAATTTGTATTTTATAGCTAAAACTTTTTACTTTTAAATGAAAATGCTATGCCCAATTAATTATATAATTAATTACTTTCATAGCAGTTTTGGTTGACACTCTGGATAATAATACCCAAATTCATGTAGCAGTTGACAAACTATTGAAAGAAGAAACTGAAGGGAAAAAGTAAGCATGGGGAGTGCATGTGGTTCAAGCAGTTGAGTGCCCGCCTCTCACATGGGAGGTCCCGGATTTGGTTTCCGGTGCCTCCTAAAGAAGACAAACAAACAATGAGCAGACATCGAGCAAAAACAGCAAGCAGACAACAAGTAAAAACAACAAGCAGATGAGCAAAAACAAGGAGCAACACAACAAGCAAAAACAATGAGCAGGGAGTGGATGTGGCTCAAGCAGCTGAGCGCCCACCTCCCACATGGGAGGTCCGGGGTTCAGTTCCTGATGCCTCCTAAAGATAAAACAAACAGACAACGAGCAGACAATGAGCGCAAACAACGGGCAAAGAAAACAACAAGGAGCAAACAGACAAGGAGTCATATGGGGTTGGAAACTAAATGATTTCTTAAAAAAAAAAGTAAACATGAAAACAAGAAGAGCAGACAGAGGACTCAATAGATTTCATGGAGCTCAATAAGATATTAGGTGGGGAAGATGGGATAAGAAAAGCTTTGGACTTGAGAGGAAAGGGAGACAAAAGAAACAAAAAACAATCAAACAAAAACTCATAGAGGATGGTTCTCCTTGCTTAGGGTCTTAAACAGAATGGCCACAGGGTGGCAGCACAGTCTTAAGGGCAGGGAACTTTTGGTTAGCCCATTCTTAATTTGCTTATACCACAGGTTTTCTCTCAGAATTCCTCCATGTTGATTTCCCCCATTATCCTAGAGAAACAACAGCAAATATGTAGACTCAAAGGTGACTCCTAAAACTCAGATTTAGTAGAGGTTTGGGGTGAAGGCGCCAACTTCACATCCAAAGTCTGTATAGATTCTCTATAAGGAGGCTCCATACTATCTGTGGTGAAGGACTAATTTAAGTTTCCAAACCATAAAACAGTAATATTTTTGTAAAATTTAATAAAAATTATTTTCTAGAAAAATGAATAAAAAAGACATAAAAAGCTATAAGCCCAATCTTTTTATTATTGGATTCAACAGATATACAAATTAAAAATTATATTTCAATCAATATAAACAGAACAAACTTAACATAGGAAAAAATAAAAGAATTACAAAAATTATACAGGTTGTTTATTGAAAATGTGTATATAGGTGATTAATACAGGAACTATTACTCTCATTATATTCCACAATTGTAATTAAACAAAAAAGTTATGAAGAAAATAGCGGGAACTGGCTGTGGCTCAACTGGTTGGGCTCTGGTTTACCACATGAACCCAGGGCCTCCTGGCGAAGGCAAGCCGCTGTGCGGTGAGCTGACACAGTAGGGGGAGATAAGCAGACATGGAAAAACGCAAAGCAAAAATGAACACAGCAAGCACAAGCAGCAAGGGGGGGATATATAAATAATTAAATAAATAAGTAAGTAAATAAATCTTAAAAAAAAAAGAATAGCAAATCTCCATATTCAGTGTCCTGTATACACACATTTTATGAGCATCTTGTATACTCATTAAAATATTTATTGTGACAAATGAATTTGTTTCTTGCTTCTTACTTTAATCTTGGTTGAATTGATGACAATGCTTCTTGCAGGATATAATGTATACCTAAACTGTTTTTATGTTTTGTTTTAAAGCACCCATAGTAGAGAAACCACTTTTAAGAGGTCTGTTGATCGGAATGGAAGAAGAGGTTTTAAAGCTATTTTGACAAGCACAAGATAGTCATTTTAAAATTTGTTTAAAATAAAGTAAGTGAGGTTGTATTTTCAAGTTTTATGGTTGATGCTTAATCAGTATAGTCATATTAAACTTTTGTTTAAAATGAAGTGAGCCTGTATTTTCAAAATTTATGGTTGATGCTTCATCTGTAGACAGTTTTAACAATTTATCCTGTCAGGTTATATTAAATTTAGAGTACCTTTCAATGAAAGGAATGGATTCTTGTTTCATGAGTTTGCTATGCATAATTTTTTTTGATGGAGAATAAACATTTTAAACAGTCTTATCAATTTTGTTAGGTATATGGTAATTACTTTTCACAAATGCATTTTACCAAGAATATTACCTACTTCCATTACCTACGATATTGATAATAGTTATTAAATTATGAAACATGACATAACAATCTGTAGGAACTCTGTCCTTCCAAGCTTCTAATTTTTGTTTTGGTCTTTCAGTCATCTGCCGTTGAAAAACATGTTGCATTTCTTCCTTGCTTGAAAATAATAAGATTATTAAAAATACCAAAGATTACAGACAAATAGAGAAGTCTGGCTATCCAAGACACATCTTTAAAAAGTTGGGCCCAAACTGGTTTCTTATTCAGCAGAAACTCTGAGAATTGAGTCAATATAGTTCAAACATTCCTTACAGAACTTTTCCCTAATAACCATTGTACCTCAGCGTTTAACAAGTTTATGATCAGCTTCCATATTGACACATAGTAAAGAGAAAATTAGAAATTTACTGCATTAGCCTTTATGTAATTCACAATTTTTACCATGTCACTAAGCACACTGTTTTATTTGGTTGACTATTTTTTCATAGTAAGGCAGTCTCTAGGAAGGAAGAAGTGTTGATTTACATTCTGGCTCAAGTTCCTTCATCTGAACAATTACTCCATAATGTTTTTCTCTCATGGTAGAAGTGCCATTAGAGCCTTCTCCCTACTAAATTAAAACGCTAAACAACATTTTATGATATTGGTCACACACTTGGATGTCAGGGTAATATCAAATTTCTATAAAGTTTTCTAAATACTTGTTCTCAATTTCTGTGCTTAACTTGTTGTACACACTTAACAGTTTATGGACTGGCACCGCTTTTCAGAGTACACTTTTGAGTGACATTGTTTTAAAGTCCTTCCAACCTACTTAGCTATGAGGCAGTAATTCTAACAAGTGACTTTTACTAAACAGAATCTTAGCTAAGTTCACAAAATTTTATTTAGCTTTATTCCTCTGGCTGTAATAGATGAGATGAAAAATTTAAATGAAAATATCATCTGTTGAACAGAAACTAGTGTTTGCAGAGTGACTGCTCTGTACCAAAAATATTTCCCCCTACATCCATAAGAGGTAGGTATTATTATAATTTCCATTTTACAGATGAGGAAATCAAGGCTCAGAGTGTTTAATGCTTAAGGTCACACAGCTAGTACTTGGCAGAGCTGATATTTGACCCCCACTATAACTCCAGAGGGCATACTGCTTCCTTAATGCCATAATCCCTCCATTACATCCTATGTTTTTCATTGTTGTTTTCATTATTAAAACTTATTTTGAAATACTTTCAAACTTACAGGATAGTTACAAAAATAATACAAACCCTGTGCACAAAACTCTAATATATCCCTACCCTCTAAGACACCCAGGTCCACCAATTTTAACATTTTGCCATATTTGCTGTATCTGTCTTCTATCTATTCATCTGTCTGCCTGCCTGCCTATCAATCATTTTCTGAACACTTGAGTGTAGGTTGCATGCATCATGCTCCTTAAACACTTAATACTGCCGTGTACAATTCCTGAGAACAAGGATATTCACTTATGCAACAACCTAAAGTGTAGCTATCAAGTTTAAGAATTAACATCGATAAAAAGCTTACAGTCTAGATTCCAACTTTTTCACATGTCCCAATAAGGTCCCTTTGAACCTTTTCTCAACTCCCTTGCTAGATCCCATCCTAGATCATGTATTACATTTAATTGTCATTGTCTCTTTAGTTGCTTTTTTTAAAAAATTGTGGTAACATATATACAATATAAATGTTCCCATCTTAACCACTCCCAAGCATAGTATTCAATGGGATTAATCACATCCATAGTATTGCAGTATCCTCACCATCTTCCATTACCCAAATGTTCCCTTCTCCCCAAACAGAAATTCTACAGCCGTTATGCATTAACTCTGCAGTTACCTTATACCTACCCTTGGCAATCTGTACCCTAATTTCTGTCTCCATGAGTTTACATATTCTTCAGTATTTTCTTGGAAGTTACAACGGCACTTAAATTTAACATCCTAAATCTATTCAATTTCATTTGCTCCGATACCAACTTAAATTCAATAAGTATACCCAAAGTATGTTACTGTATCCCTCCCACCCCACACCTCTAGGTAATTTTTGTCACAGATTACATGTTTTTACATTGAGTCCAAAACCACTTACTTATCATTACATTTTTCCTTTTTTAAATCATTTCATTTTATGCATTTGCTTTTTAGCTCCTATAGGATTAAAAAAAAAAAAGAGTTACAAAACAAAAATACAATAGTACTGTCATTTATATTTACCCTTGTCATTACCCTCACTGGAGATCTTTATTTCTTCATGCAGCTTTGATCTATTGTCTATTATCCTTCCTTTCAACCCGCAGAACTCTCTTTAGTATTTTTTTTTTGAGGGTTTGTGAGTTTACAAAACAATCATGTTTATCATACAGGATTCCCATATATTACTCGACCAACAATATCTTTTAATATTTCTTGTAGGGCCAATCTAGTGGGGATAAATTCCCACAGCTTTTGTCTATCTGAGAATGTCTTAATCTCTTTCTCATTTTTGAAAGACAGTTCTGTTTTCAGCACTTTAAATGTGTTATCTCACTGCCTTCTTGCCTCCATAGTGTCCAATGAGAAATCGCCACTTAATCTTATTGAGGCTACCTTGTATGTAACACATTGTTTCCCTCTGGTGGTTTTCAAAATTCTCTCTTTATCTTTGGCATTCAACAGTTTAATATGCTGTGGTGTGGGTCTATTTGGGTTTATCCTGTTTGGAGTTCTTTGGAGGTCTTGGATGTGTATATTCATATTTTTTGTTAAATTTGGGAAAATTTCAGTCTTTATTTCTTTGAATATTCTCTCTGGCTCTTTCTCTCTCTTTTTCCTCCTTCTGGGACTCCCATGCTCATGTATCCTTTTCCTGATTTTCTTTAGCTCTTTGTCCATGTTCTTTTACCTCTTTGACCCTGTTTAGGTCCATTTTTTTTTAAAAAGGTCTTTGCCTTGTATATCCCAGGTCTGGCCCTCCTCATTGATCATTTCTCTTTCTTTCTTATTAGAGAAGTTGTAGGTTTATAGAAAAATCATGCATATGCCCCCATATTGTTAACACCTTGCATTAGTGTGGTACATTTGTTAGAATTGATGAAAGAATATTTTAATTGTACTAGCTATAGTTCATTGTTTATATTAGGGTTCCCTGTTTGTATTCCAGAGTCCTGTGGTTTTTTTAAAAAAATTATTTTATTAACATATTTATAAACTAAAATTTCCCCCTTTTAACCACATTCAAATATATAATTCAGTGCTGTTCATTACATTCACATTTTGCTACCATTACCACCATCCATTATGAAAACTTTTCTATCACCCCAAATAGAAACTCACTACAATTTAAGCATTAAATCCCTATTCCCTAACCCCTGCCCCAGACCCTGGTAACCTATATTCTAGTTTCTGACTCTGTGAACTGCTTGCTCTAATTGTTTAATAACAGTGAAATCATTCAATATTTGTCCTTTTGTTTCTGGCTTATTTTACTCAACGTGATGTCTTCAAGGCCATCCATGTTGTTGCATATATCAGAACTTCATTCCTTTTTACACCTCAATAATATTCCATTGTATGTATAGACCACATTTTGTTTATTCATTTGCTGGTTGAATGACATTTGGGTTGCTTCCATCTTTTGGCAATTGTTCAGTGATGGCTTCTAATGATTTAATTTTCTCCAGGGCTATCACTTCCTGTTTCTTTAAATGTCTTGTAAGCTTTTGTTGAAATTTGAACATTTTGGTATTTTAATGTGTTATTGCTGATATTCCTTAAGCTTATATACAGCAAGTGTTATGGCAGAACTTTCCTTGAATGCCAGAGTTAACCAAAAATAAATGGATAAATAGAGAGAAGGAGAAAGGAAAAAAACAAACAAGCAAACGTCTTTCCCAGTCTTGGCAGGTTGACCTGTTCAAGTGTTCTCCTTCATGCATGTATATATATGTATAGAATAACAGCTGATGTTGTTTCTGGCAAAGAGGGAAAATATTTTTAAAAAATCACCTTTATTGAAGCATAGCTGTAACTTACATACAGTAAAATGCACCCATTTTAAGTGTACAGTTTGATGGGTTTTTACAAATGTATTCATTCATGTTACCACCACTAAAATAAAAATATAGAATACTCCCATCAACCAGAGAGCTCCTATGTGGCCCTTTCCCATCAATCATCCTTCCCCATGTGTTCAGGAAAGTACTGTTTGCTGTCACTAGATACTAGATTTATTTTTTCCAGAGTTTCATATAAATGGAATCAAAAATTATAGGCGCTTTCTTTCATTCATCACTCAGGATGTTTTTGAGATTCATCTATGTGATTGTGACTATCAGTAGCTTGTTACTATTTAATATTGAATAATATTCCATTGTATGGACATATTACAATTTGTTTATTCATCTGTTGGACATTTAGATTGTTTCTAGCTTTGAGCTTGTAGTGGATTGAATTATGTACCCTAATTTAGACATGTCCTTGGTCTTGATCTGCATTCCTGTGGGTGTGAACCCATTGTAAATATGATTTCTTGAAGATGTTATGTTATTTTAGTTATGAT
>PVKH010004527.1:6419-23341 GCA_004027955.1 Chaetophractus vellerosus | reverse complement strand
TAAAGGCATTCAAATTCTAATATTAGGCACACAGCTGGGCAAATGCACAGCAACCACTTTGGGGCCATGGCAAACAAGCGAGAGTGAGTGAGCTTATTTTATTTTATTATTTAAAGAAGAGGAAAGTAGGACCAGAATTGTACTTTAGAATGGTAATTGGCTGCAGGGAAGAGAAAGGATTAAAGAGTGATGATTTGGAGTCAGGAAGGACCCTTAGACGGCTCTTTGGTGATCTAGGAAAAAGATAATGAGGAATTTATATCAAGGTGGTGGCAGCAGGGATGAAGAAGGGATGGGGCTGGATATAGAAGGGAGAGTTGAAAGAGTCATTCCTTCACTCATTCACTCAAGAAATATTCATTTCAACGTCAGGCACAGGTGATACAGCGCTAAGCAGGGAAGGCATGGTTCCTACATAACAGGCTTGTGACCATCTGGAAGTGGGTAACAAGGGAAGTGGTGGCATAGATGATTTCTGGGACTTTCTTTTGGGAAGTTGGCCTTTATAGGCTATATAAATTGTTGATTTCCTCCTCATTGTAGGAAACACTGATGAAAATTTTTATCAATGAACAATGTAAAATATTTACTTATTTCTCTGCTAAAAAAGAAATTCCCTCCATATGTTTATTTTTGTTATATAACCAAAATTAAGTGCAATTAATTCAGGTTGATTATTCAGAAATAGAAACAGGTGCATGTGTGGGAGGGGAGAAGGTTGTGGGTTGGGAAAATTTAAGATAAGTTGCATTTTGAACATGCAAATTTTAGATTCCTGTAAAGCATCCAGGTGAAACTGTCTAGTAGACAGCTTGATCTATGGACTGGGCGCTCATGAGGCAGAGTTGGAAAAAGAAATAGTTTGGGGTCTCACTAGAGAATTTATGGAAGTTGATATCTAAGAAGGGAAAAACCTGTCCAGGAAAGAAGTAGAACTAGCAAAGAAGGGTGAGGTAGGAAACCCAGGAGTTAAAATAAGGTAGAAGAGGAGGATGGTTTATGGAAATGGATATGTGGTCAGGGGAATTAAGGATAAAACGGTAATAAAAAGTTGTTGATTTTTAGACAATGCTCAGTGGGTGTGTGGTTAAATAATTGTATGCTTTCACTTTCAAATCTAGGTGTGTGTTCATTTACACATAATGAGAGAGAGAGCTGTATTGAGCTGTAAAATTCACTTCTTAAATTGACATGGTCTCAGACTTATGTTTTCTTTAGAATAAGCTTGTATTTGCTTTCTGCAAGTCAACATATTTGCTACAAAATAAGGTTCTTTAGAATTTTGTTTAGCCAGTTGGTAGATCCATAAGGGTGCTGTTTTCCCTCTATCTTGATCTGGATCCACTCTCTTCTCTGCCAGGTTGCCCCAGGAGACTGACCTTTATGCATGGACCAATGGGCACCTTCAACCTCTGGCTTTCCATTGGGCTTTTCCAAAGGAGGCATGGGCAGGAGCAGGGAGAGAGGACAGTGAGGTTGGGATTTTCTTTTCCTCCAACTCCCTCCTTCCCTTCCACCCCAGGATGACTCCATCCCTTTGTTGAAAGCCATATCTCCTTTTAGGAAGCCCTCTCTATACAACTATCCTCTTTGGATTCTTATAACCACTCCCATCTCTAGCCCTTTCAAGCCTAGAGCTGGTAAAGGCTCCCTGTTATTTACAAACCCTAAGATACTGTACTTTCCCTTGGCTGTTTTTCCTAAACTCTGCCACAGGCTTTATAACTTCAGAGGGCTCATTAATAATCCCTTTATTAAGTGCTTAAATTATCCAAGTTAAGTGAGCCATCTGTTTGCCACCAAGAAGAGGTTAGTTCATAAACAATTTGTCAACCAACACTGAGTCAGAGATCCATTTTCCTTTGGCTCCATGCACTAAGTGTATCTGAAAAGATTATGTGGGAGGAGCAGGAATGGATCTGGGGAGGCACAGGTTGCATTCTTTTAGAGTCTGGCTATCTGCCCAGAGTCCTTGGAGCCAGTGCCCAGAGATTCTTCCTCTGGGCATTGCTACTCAACCATTTAGAACTGAACAGCAGAAACAGCAGAAGGCTGAGAAGGTGCACATTTCAACCTGATGGAGCTGACAGATTGGGGAGCGAAAGCTCATATGTCTGGATATTCAGGTAACTGCTGTTTGAATTCATGCTCAGAACCATCAATTCTGTTGTGGAAAAGTTCCATAAATCAGGTTGCCATACAACGAGCAATGTCTGCAGTTGCAAAGAAGATATTCTTGTACTATTTTTGGCCTCTGTACAAAGAAACTCAGGTGGGAGAAGAAAAAGTCTTCAGAATAAGAGTGTCTTTTTGGTGGAGGTTGGGGATGGGGTAGAAACACTCAGTATATAGATGGCAGTGGAATGAAGCCATATTCCTTCTTTACTGGAAACCACCCTAACAGAAGGGAAGAAACAAAATACAAACCCAATTTTTAAAACTTCCAGAGAGATTATAACATATTTTTTAAATTTCCTAAAAATGACTGAGTTTTCCCTGGGGGCAGGGAAGAAAGGCTGAGGAGAGATCTTTAGATCTCAGTTGGAAGAGCTCAGCTTTCACAGATCTTAGGAAGGACCACAAAAATTCATGATCTGAAAGCGAGAGGTAAACCTGCAGAGACAGAAGCTGTACCCTTGCTGGCAAAGGTATGCAAAAATAGAAGGTCCCTCTTCACCTCAGTAGGGCCATGGTAGCTTCAATGAAAAAGAAGAAGCAAATGAAAATTCACACAGAAAAGGCATCATATTTGTAGAAGCATTCTGTCTTTGCAGAAACCGAGGACCATTGCATTGTGAAACTGTGTAAGATGGATTTAATCTGGCCTCTCCTCAAGAAAACTTTTGTAAATACCCAGTCTAAGAAAATGGAAATCACTCAATAATAAAGAATAAAAAAGGAAGCTATCACATCATCTGTATACAATACTCTAAAACAAAAGAGAAAGAAGGAACAAAATGTATTAACTAAGAATATCCTTCTATAAAATATTACCAAGGAACAGGTGATATTTGTGAACAAATATTTTGCAATAAATTTGGAGGAGACGAAAAATCCAAAATGACACAATCTCTTCCATGTAGGAAGGCAACAATTCAGGAATGGAAGAATTCAGGGAAAATACGGTAGGATTGCAGGGGAGGAAGTAAGATATGAGCTGGCAGAACTTAGGAAAGGCATACAAGAAAAAGTATAACCAATTACAGAAATATAACCAATTACAGCTTCAAAGATGCAAAAACTAGTGGAATATTATTTCTCTATTCTCTTTTTGTGGCAAAATCCTGTCAATTAAGAAGTTTGAAAAAAGTGGTTTTAATAAAACCACTAAATCTAGAAGAAGTGTGGGTTAGAGTGACAGATATAGTACAACTGAAAAATTGGGAGGGGAAGAAAGAAAGAAATTGGAAGGAAGAGTAAATGTGCTTAGGGTTTCATCTACAAGACCTGGAAGTCAAAAGTTGACAAATCATAATGCTTGTGCTTATGAACCTTATTCTTGTAAAATAGAAATTTAGTCTAATAATAACCATTGCTTAAGAGTTACTTCCTGAAAACCTTCCTGTTACTCAAATGTGGCCTTTCTTTAAGCTAAGCTCAGCAAATAAACACACTACCTTCCCCCTGGCATGGGACATGATTCTCAAGGATGATCCTCCCTGGTACCCAGGGATTAATACAAAGCACCAACCAGCAATGCATTTGGAAAAAGACCTTGCTCAAGGGGGAAATATTAAATACAAAAGAGTTTTTACAGCTAAGAAATTTCAAAATGGGTCGGGAGGCCATTCCAGAGGTTACACTTTTGCATATCTCAGGCAGATATCACTAACTGTCATAGTAAACAAAGCCTCAAAAAGCGGTGCATCTGAGGACTCTAGAAATACCCATACACTACAGGCAAGGTGCACAACCCCTTGAAATCAGTACCCCATTGGTGCGCCTTACTTGGAATATATGACAACCTGTTTCCCCAATGTAACAGAGTTAGACTCATGTATAATTTCCCTACACATGATTCTACTACTCTTTTTATCTGAACCTATAATTGGCACTATACCCATTAAATGTATGTCCCAGATGCTTAAATCTTCAGTCTGTTCATATGCCAGTTAAGCCTTGAATCTCAGCAGAGTAGTGTCATCATGTGCTCTCCAGTTCATTGGACTTGCCTAGGACAATGAACAAAATGATGGTGAACCTCCATCCGAAAAAACAAAGAGTAACTACAATTGCAAGCAAGACAGTCCCATCCATCTGCCCCATAGGATCTAAGCCCCCTCTCAATCAGAAACAAAGTGGGCATCACCATCCCAAAATCTTCAAGACTGAGGAATGAACAAACATAAGGGGGACGGCAACTATGAACTAAAATAAACTTATTATTATTCTAGCGATGGAAGAACTTGTATCATTGATATAAAGACAGTGGCCATCAGAGGTTCTGAGGGGAGGGAGAGGGAAGAATAGCTATAATATGAGGGCCTTTTGGGAACATTGGAATTGTCCTGCTATTTGCAATGATGGATACAGGCCATTATACATTTTGTCAAAACCTATAAAATTGTGTGGGGCAAAGTGTAACTATAGTCCTTGATTAGCAGCAATGCTTCAATGTGTGTTCATTTATTGTAACAAATGTTCTACACTAATGAAAGATGTTAATGTGGGAAAGTATGGGAGGGGCAGGGGTTGGAGTATATGAGAATCCCCTATATTTTTGATGTAACATTTATGTAATCTAAAGCTTCTTTAAAAATAAAAAAATAAAATGTTAAGAAAATGCAAGATTTTGGTGGTGGGGGATGTATGGGTATTATTCACATTATGCATGATTGTTTTGTAAGCTCACAACTTTGTCAATAAAATTTTTAAAAAAACATTATATGAAAAAAATGTTAAAGGATGCAATTCAAAATGAATTATAACAGTTATAACTCTAAATGCACCAAAAAAGGTGTGAAGATTGACCAGGTAAACCTACAAAGGAAATTTACAAGGAGAAATAAGCAGAAAAATCCTAGTAATAGGAGACATTATTTTTTTAAGAGCTTTCTTAAGATACCATACATTTCACCCATTTAAAGTATACATCTCAGTGGCTTTTAGTATATTCACAGAATTGTGCATCTATCAGCACAATTAATTTTAGAATATTTTCATTACCCCAAAAAGAAACTCCACACCCTTAGCTGTCACTCCTCAATCCCCCCATGCACCCTCTTCAGCCCTAGGCAATCACTAATTTACTTTCTCTAGCTTTAGATTTGTCTATTCTGGGCATTTTATATAAATGGAATCATAAAATATGTGCTCCTTGTGACTGGCTATTTTGTGTAGCATAATACTTTCATGGGTCATCTATATTGTAGTACACTTACAAATTTAAAAGGTCTCTCTTACACAGTCCTTAAGCCAAAGAGAAAATATATATGGAATGGTCTGATATCTAGGAAATAATAGTGGCAAAAATACCACATATCAAAATCTTTTGCCTACTACTAACGCAGTCCTAATAAGAAAATTTGTAGGTTTAAATAAATGAAAATAAATGGATTAAATATCTGTTTCAAGAAATTAGAAGAGGAACAAAAAAAGTGCGACAAATAGTGAAGGAAGAAAATGAATATAGATAAAATATAAAAACTAAGAAATAAAGGAATTAGCACCTTGCTACTCAAAGTGTGGGGACAGACAAGCAACTTTGCTATCACTTGGGAGCTCATTACAACTGCAGAATCTCGCCTTCAACCAAAAAAACCCAAAAGAACCCTAAGAATTCCAGGAGCATTTACCAAATCTTTAAAAAGCAGATGTTTCCATTGTAATTTTAACACTTTCAGAGACCAAAGAGGAAAAATTTCAAAGTTCTTTCTATGAAATCAGTATAACAAATGTCGAGAGTGAAATCAAGAAAAAAAACTACAAACACATGCTTATTCTGAATCATGATGCAAAAATCTGAAATAAAATATTAGCAAAATATTTTAACTCATAATCTAACATACAAACAATGACAAATTGTATGAAATGTAAATGGAAAGCTCTATGAATTAATATAAAGCACATGCCTATTTAAATAATACCCAGGTCAAGAATTCAAACTTTGCCAGCATTCCAGAAGCCCCTCAGGTAACTGCCCAATCACCGCTTTCCTTTCTTTTTCCTTAATTTTTATTACCCAGTATGTATCCCTAAACACTGTAGTTTAATATAGCCCATTTATAACTCTATACAAATGCATATACTTATATATGTATGATATATATGTTATCATGTAGTGTTTGTGTTTAGCTTTTTTTTTGGGTGGTGGGGGAGACTCGACTAGAAGTTTATGTTTGGGAGATTTATCCATCTTAGTGCATAAGCTTATAAACTACTCAATCTCATTCATGTATAATATTTCATGTAGGAAAATATCCCAGTTAATCAGTTTCTATGTTGATGAATCTGTGGATTGTTTTCAGTTTTTGAGTAATATAAATACTGTTGCTCTAAAAATTCTTGTATTGTAGAATGATAAATATCTTTATGACCAAATGGAATTTATTCCAGGAATGCAAAGATGAGTTGATATTGGAAATATGTAAATATAATTTATAATTTTAATATATCAAAGGAGAAAAATAGTATGAATTCCTCCATAGATAAAGAAAAACATTTGACACAATCCAAATCTGTTCCTGATAAATGTTCAGTAAAACAGTAGTCAATGGATAGTTGCTTAACATGAAACAATGTATCTATCTCTACCCCAAAGCTGACATCATTAATGGTAAAATACTAGAAGTTCCTGCAAGAAAAGTATGCCAACTACTAAAATTATTATTTAACAGTATACTAGGGTTACAACCTCACAAAATTTGGATAAGAAAAAAATTGAGGTAAAGAAATTGGAAAGGAGAAGGAATATTAAGTTTTATATTTGAAAACCTATACAAGCAATAAAGGAATACATTAATATATCACCTTATAAAACTACTATAAAGAAATCAATAGCCTTCATATGATTCCATTTATGACAGCAATAAAAATAATAAAATACCTATGAATAAATTCACCAAAAATTTTGTAAGCCTGTAATAGAAAAAAATTAAAACCTCTAGAACACTTCTGAAGAATACAAAAGACTTCAACAAATGAAAAGGCATACTACGTTGTTTGATATGAAGATTCAACATCATAAAGATATCTCTCTTCCCTAAGTTATAATTTTAATTAAATTCTAATAAAAACACCATGATTTTTCCCTGTAACCAGATAAGCTGATTCTTAATTTCATAAACTAGAATATCCAAGTAAACAAATAAGAAGGGCAGACAAGCCTATCATAATTAAAACATTCAGTAATTAAAAGGATATAGTTTTGGAACATAATGAGGCAAACAAACCTATCCAATCAGAACACAAAACTTAGAAAGCTATCTAAATACACATGGGGTTTTAGTATGTAATGAAGGTTAGTATCTTAAATCAATGGGAAAAATGAATATGATTATATTTAATACATGATATTAAGACATAAGAAAAAATTTCAAGAGTATCAGAGATATCAATATTAAAAATGGAATAAAAACACTATAGATAAAAACGGCAGGATTATTTTATAACTTTGGAGTGACGAAGACTTTCCAACTAAAACACAAAAATCTAGAGGCCATAAAATCCATAAAAGGAAAGACTGAAAAATTCTACATATATAAAGAAAAATATATAGCAACCTCCTCCAAAAAAAATGAGCGAATTCAAAAAATGTTTTACAAACCAGATAAAACTTTTGGACAGACAAATGGATAATAGCTCTGATATAGAATGAGCTCCTATGAGTCAATAAAGACCAACAACCCAATGGAAAATGGGGCAAGGGAAGTTAAAAATATCAAATGACTCTTAAACTTATGAAAAGATGTTCACTCACTCATAATGAGAAATAGAAAATAAAACCACACTGAATTATCATTCTTAGTTAATCAGAATGGCAAAATAAATCCCTAAGAATGATAAGGTACTTTGAGTGAGAATATGGGTAAATAGGCCATCTTAATTATTGATGATGGGAGTGTAAAATGGTACAACCCATATGGAAGGCAATTGGTACTATCAAGATGGCAGGTGCATCCACCTATAGACCCAACTACTCCACCTCCAGGATTTAATTCTACTGATACACATTTAGATGTGCAAAATGACATATGAACTATGTTAGCCAGGTTTATTAAATTAAAGGATTGGAAACAACCCAAAATTTGATTAATAAGAGAGTGATTAAATAAACTATGGTCTATACGTATAAGAGAAACCTATATATTATTAAAAAGGGTGAAGATCTCTATGTATATATATGAAAAGCTTTGCAAGATGTATTGTAAAGTAAAGTATACATTATTTGTGTAAAATGGAAAGGAAAATAATGTACCCTTATATTGACTTATATATGCAAAAAATATTTCTGGAAGAATCAGTGCAAAAATTTATAACAATTATACATTTTTAGCATGGTGAGAGGGATGGAAACAGGATGGGTAGAGGCCTGAAGTGGGAAGGAGATTTTGCTTATATGATGTTTTATACTTTCTGATATTTGAAAAATGCATATAAATTACTTATTTAAAACATTAATAAAAACAACGTGGGTCCAAAATTGAATTAGTTCCAGTAGTGGAGAACTAGTTAACTTAGACCAACTCTCCCATCAAGGACAATGAGAAAACCTGGAAAAAGATTTTTTAAAGTTTGTAGAAGTCATTGGAAAGCTAAAATAGTGAAAAAGCATCAAGTTCAGGTTCAGGAATCAAAATCCCAAAGAAATGGAGCCTGGGATTTAAGATTACTTTTCTCTGGAGTGGCAATTGCCAATTGTGGAGTGATAACTGGGAGGCTAAAGTTGCTTTCAACCGTTTCAGAGTGAAGCAGAAAGAGAAAATGGATGCTAGAGAGGTAAGAGTAAGAGTCATAGCAGCTCCACTGAGAAGGTTTCACATATACATAATTGGAATAGCAGAAGGAAAAGAAAGAGAGAATGGAGGTAGAAGCCATATATGAAGAGATAATAACTGATAATTTTCTCAGAATGAAGAAAAACATCAAACCACAGACTTTGAAAGTCCTAAAACCCCCCAACAGAATAATAATAAAGCAACACCCACATCTAGGAACAGTATTGTAAAATATTATGATAAAAATATTATGGTTAAAAATAGCTAAAAAGAAACTGGAGAAAAATGAGAGTTTCTTCAAAGGAGCAAAAATTAGACTGGCAGGTGACTTCTCAACAAAGAAACAAGACCAAAGAATTATATCTTTAAAGTGCTAAAAGAAATATCTGTCAATTAAAATTCTACACTAGCAAAAGTATACTTTAAAAATGAAAGTGAAATTTTATTTTAAAATAATTGAAAATGAAGTTAATTTGTCACTGGCAGAGCAACACTAAAAACACAAAAGGATTTTTCAGGCATAAGGAAATGATCCCAGATGGAAGTGTGGAAATATAAAAACAAAGAAGAGCAATAAAAAGATAACTGGGTGTTTTAGTTTCCTAGGCTGCTCAAGCAAATGCCATGAATGGGCCATGTTAAACAAGGGGAATTTATTCACTCACAGTGTGAAGCTGGGTAAAAGTTCAAATCAAGGCACCATCAAGGTGATGCTTTCTCCTCCAAAATTGTGGTGTTTGGGGGCTGGCTGCCAGTGATGCTTGATACTTAGTTTGTCACATGGCAAGGCACATGGCTGTGTCTCCTGGTCTCTCCCATTTCTTCTGGGTTCTGTTGAATTTCACCTTCAGGCGGCTCTCTCTTGGTTTTGTCTCTCCCTTGTCTGAATGCATTCCATTTATAAAAGATTACAGTAATAAGATTAAGACCCATCTTGATTGTGCTGGGCCATATCCTTACTGAAGTAACCTCATCAAAGGGTCCTACTTACAATGGGTTCACACCCAAAGGAATGGATTAGATTAAAAATTTTTTTCTGGGGTACATACAGCTTCAAACCACCACACTAGGTAATTAATTAAATGGTGACAATAACAATGATTTTTTTGTGCTTTAAAATATGCACAGTTTTAATATATATGACAAAATGACACATAATTCTGGAGTGGAAAAGAGTGTTAAAATATTCTAAGATCTTTACATTGTCAAGAGAGAGCTTAAAGTATCAATGGATATTAGATTTTGATAAGTCAAAGAATACAAGTTTTAATCTCTAGTGCAGTGATTCTCAAGGTGAGGCCACTGACCAGCTGCATCCCAGTATTACCTGGGAACTTGAAATTCTCAGGCTCTCTCCCAGACTTATACGGATAAGGGATGAAGCCCAGAAGTTTGTGTTTTAACAAGCACCCCGAGAGACTGTAATGCTCATTAAAGATTGAGAATCACTGTTTTAGCATAACCACTAAAAGAATGAAAGAGTATACCATTTCCAAATTAATAGAGGGACTCAATTGAACAACAACAAAAAAATGCAGTCAGTCTAAAAGGAGGCAAAAAAAAAAAAAGTAAAACAAAGAAAAATGAACATAGAATTAGAAAGGACACACAGAAAGCACTTAGAAAGAGCAACAGATTTAAATCCAAAGATATCAGTAATTATATTAAAAGTAAATGCACTAGCCCCTCCAATAAAAAGGCAATACTTGACATGTTGTATAAAAACACATAACCCAAATAAAATTAAGAAAATAAAATAATAATCTTAAAAATTACCAAAAAATCCAAAAAAATTTAAAAATGGAAATAAAAATTTTTTATACATTGTGTCTTTCATCACTGTTAGATCTGTTATCTTGTATGTACAGTGACAATTTCTTCTGTATGTTCCCCCAGTGTCTTATTTTTTTCATTTTATCTTCAAAGAAGCTTTAGTTTACAGAAAAGTCACATAGAAACTATAAGGAATTTCCATATGCCCAACGCCCACCCCTTTTCCACTTTCCCCCATTAATAACATTTTACATGTGGATGGATGGTACATTTGTTACAATTGTTGTACAAATATTGAAGCATTGCTACTAACTATGGTCAACAGTTTACATTATGGTTTATATTTTGGACTGTACACTTTTAAAGGTTTTGACAAAATTTAAAATGACCTGTTTGCAAGATCATGCAGAACAATTCCGATGCCCTAAAAATGCCCTATGTTCCATCTATTCTATTCTGGAGACACATCTAAAATATATAGATGCAAAATTTTAAAAATCAAATAATGGGATAATGTGTATCATGTAAACAATCACTAAAAGAAATCTGGTGTCAGTATACTAATATCAGACAAAGTAGACATTAAGGCAAGACATTACCAGAGGGATAAAAGGATCAATCTGCTGGGGTGATACAATTCTAAATTTGTTTGTACCAAATAATATGCTTTTAACTATAAAGCAAAAAATTGGCACAACTACTAGAAGAAATATATTAAACCATAATCATAGTAAAAGACTTTAATATTGCTGTCTTGGTAACTGATAGAAGAATCAGACAAAAAATCAGTGAGAATATATAAGATTTGAATAACATTATATGGTAACTTGACTTAATTGACAATTATAAAACAGAACAACTGTAATACAAGCATTCTCACAAGAAAGTATAAATACGTATAAAACTTGACCATCATATGGGTCATAAACAATTAAAGTTGTATAGAGCATATTTCTTTGATGATAAGCAATTAAGCTCAAGGCCAGTAACAAAAAGAAAAGATCATTAGAAAATATTATGTGTTTGAAAATTATGAAATATTATTCTAAGTAACCCATCCTTTAAAGTAGAAATCATATTTGAAATTGGAAAATATTTAAACTAAGTAATAATAAAAATATAACTTGTGAGATACAGCTAAATTCATGCTTTAAGGGAAACTTATGGCCTTAAAATGCCCATTTTAATGTAAGAAGAAGATCAGATTAAACCCAAAGAAATTAGAAAGAAGGAAATAACAAAGAACAGAAATTAACAAAATGGTAAACAAATATACACCAGACAGGATCAGCAGTTGTTTCACAGAAGGGACTAATAAAATTGATAAAGTCGAAAAAGAGTAGTCAAGAAAAAAAAGTTAGGCAACAAACTACTGATATAAGGAATAGAAAGAGGACATCACTTTCTATAGATGATAAAATGATAATTATAGGATATTAAAAACTAGTGATGGAAGGATTCCTAGTTAAAAACAATTTTACTCATACTCACACAAAAAGAAATAGAAAATCTGAATCATGGCTTCTCTGGTAAATTTACCAAATATTTAAGAAAGAAATTATGCAAAACCTTGCAGAGAATAGGAAAAGAGGGTCAATGCCCAACTCACTTTTACACTCATGATCATAGGTGTAAAAATCCTAAATAAAATATTAGCAAACAATCTAGTAACACACACATACACACACACTATACACAAATGGGGTTTATTTCAGGAATACAGAGTTGGTATAACATTGAAGAGATAAATTAATGTAATTTACTTTGTTAGTAGTATAAACAGAGAAAAATAATATGATATTATTTCAATGGCTGCAGAAAGATCATTTCATAAAATTCAACATTCATCAATGTAAAAATGTTTAGCAAATTAGGTATAAGAAAGAACTTCCTTCGCCCAAGACATTCTATGTACAAAGCAAAATGAAACAACTTTCAACAAATCTCATACTTAATAATGACCTGCTGAAACTGTTCTCTCTGAAATTGAGAATGAGACAAGAATGGCTTCTGTAACCACTTCAATCAACCCTGTCCAGGAGGGCCTAAATAGTGCAGCAAAGGAAAAATAAGAAATAAAAAGCAGGCATTGTGGAAAGAAATAACATTTTCATTATTTACAGATGATGTGATTGTTTACATAGAAATTCAAAAGAATTAGAGATGAATTATTAAAATGAAAATGAACAAACTCCAGCTATATGCAACAGATGATTCTCAAATTATTGAGAAAAGAATACTTACTGTACTATTACTCAACTCATATAATGTTCCAAACACTGAAAGAACTCAAACTACATAATTTGGTGACATACCCATAGGTGATTACATCGTGAAGAAAAACAAGGCAATGATTATCATAAAACTCAGAAAAGTTACCTTTGAGGGGAAAATTCCAAGTCCATGGGAGTATAAATAGTATGGCATGAAATTAGAGAGGTAAATAGGGGCAGAATCATGCAGAGCCTTGCAGGCCATGGTAAAAATTCTGGGTTTTATCCTAAGAGTCATGGATTCATTGAACAATTTTGAGTCAGAAAATACCGTTGATTGGTATTTTCTTTAAACTTTTAATTTTGAAATTCTTTCAAACTTATAGGACAGTTACAAAAGGACAAACCCCAAATAAAGAACTCAATACAGTAACCCCTATCCTCTACATACTCAGATACATTATTTTAACATTTTGCTACATTGCCATATCATTCTATCTCTCCATCTACTATTTATCAATCCATTTTCTGAATACTTGAGTGTAGGTTGTACACATCATGCTCCTTGAACACAAAACACTGCCATAAACACTTCCTGAGAACAAGGATATTCACTTATATAACCATGTTAAGTACATTTATCAAGTTCAAGAAATTTAACGTTGATGTAAAGCTTAGAGTTTATGTTTCAATTTTTTCTTATGTCTCAAAAATGTCTTTTAAGCCTTTTCTTCTCCCTTATCAGATTCTGTCCAGGGTCACATATTGCATTGAATAGTCATTGTCACTTTAGTTGCTCTTTTTTTTTTCTTTTATTGGGGGAACATATATACAACATAAATGTTCCCATCTCAACTATCCCCAAGCATACAATTTCAGTGAGATTAATGACATTAACAATGCCCTCAGCATCCTCAGTCACCAAAACTTTCTCATCTCCCCAAACAAAAACTCTATACCCATTATGCATTAACTCCCATTACCCTATGCCCCCAAACAAGGCAACCTGCACTCTACTTTCTGTCTCTATGAGCTTCCATATTCTCCAATATTTTCTATGTAGTTACCACGCGGCTTAAATTCAACATTATAAATCTACAACAATCTTAATGGCTTTGATACCAATTTCCTTCAATAGTATGCAGAAGCTATGTTCCTATATCCATCCATATCCCCACCTTTATGTAGTTCTTGTCACAAATTACATGCTTATAAATTATGAGTCCCAAAATGCTGATTTACCATTACATTTTGTGCATTTGCCATTTAGATCCTGTAGCAAGTAAAAAGTAGAGTTACAAACCAAACATACATTAGTACTGGCATTTATATTTACCCATGCCATTACTCTTACCAGAGATCTGTATTTCTCATGTGGCTTTGTTTTATTGTCTATTGTCCTTTCCTTTTAACCTCCAGAACTCTCTCTGGCATCTTACTCACCAGGCTAGTGGTGATGAACTCCCTCAGCTTCTTGCTTATCTGTGAATGTCTTAATCTCTTCCTCATTTTTGAAAGTCAGTTTTGCCACATATAGAATTCTTGACTGGCAACTTTTTTGCTTTCAGCACTTTAAATATGCAATCCCACTGCCCTGTTGCCTCCATGGTTTCTGATGAGAAATCAGCACTTAATCTTATTGAGACGTGGGAGTTTGTCTGCTTCAGAACTTATCCATACAGTGAGTTTAGAGAAATGCTGGAGGCCAAAGTGTAGGGGCCTCCCTGATCCTTTCTGTGAAAGTGTCCAGTCTTGGGTATGCATGTGTGGAATTCCCTCTTTACATGGATAGAAATGCCTCATCTTCCCTAGGAAATGGTTTCCTACTGCAGTCAGCAATCCCTTGCCCCAGGCAGCCATGACTTGACTGTTTTCCACAGTGTTCTATAGGAGAGCGCAATGAGCAAGCTTCTATACAAAGTTTGGTTCTAGGATGGCAAACCTGTGGTGAATGTCCTGGTCAGTCCCTCAGTTTACCACCAAACTCACTGGATCTCACATACATTCTCCTATTATATGCATGAGGGTTACTCTGCTCCCTCCAGAACTGAGACCAGGAATCTGCACTGGGAGCATGGCCCATCAGGCCACCAAAAGCTCCTATTACTTTTTAAGTTGTCTGTCTTTTTCTTGATTTGGTGTTCTCCCTGTTACTGCATCCTTTAAATGTTTTCTGGACCTTGAAAATAGATGTTTCTGCCAGTTCTCACTGATTGTTCCAAACTTCAGTGAGGGGACAGAGCCCTGAAGCTTCTCACTCCACCTGATATGGTATTTTTCAAGAAGACAGGTCTGAAAAATTGTGGGTTGTAGAGGGACAGAACGGAAGGCTGGGAAACCAGTTAGGACTCTACTGCAGTAGTTCTGATGAATGATGCTGGTTGCTTGGATTATGGGTTGTGTTAGTTTCCTGATGCTGCTATAACAAATTACCTTAAATGCAATGGCTTAAAAATACATCGTTATTATCTTACAGTTTTGTAGGTTAGAAGCGGAATACAGTTCTTACTGTGTTAAATCAAGGTATCTGTAGGTCTGTATTCCTTCCTGAAGGCTCTAAATGAGAATCCATTTCCTTGTCCTATCTAGTTTCTAGAGGCCACGTAACTTTCCTTTTGCTTATGGCCTCCTTCTTCCATCCACAAAGCCAGTACTGCCGCTTCTCTCTTACCATTCTTCCCACCACTTTCCATAGTCACCTCTACCTTCACTCTGACTCCAGTCAGGAAAGGTTCTCCACTTTTAAGGACTCACGTGATTAGGTTGGGCCCACCTGGATAACTGAAGATAATCTCACCCATCTCAAGGTCCTTAACCTTAATCACATTTGTAAAATCCCTTTTGCCATGTAAGATAAAATATGACAGTTTCCCGGGGTTGAGAGGTAGACGTCTTTGAGGCCTTTACTCTCCTTACCCCAGGAGTAGAGGTGGAAATGGAGAGAAAAGGAAATACTCAAAGTATTCATCTGCCTTTGAGAAGCAGTATGGAGGCCTCTGGTAACCTCTGCCTACTTTCTGAGGTTACCCCACTCCCTTTGTCTATGATGATCGCCTGAACCAGCTTGTGATTTGGACATGCCATTCTTCAAGCCTGTTCTGAATTGGTTCCCTAGTTTCCATATTACTTAGTTAGTCCTACTTACATCATCTTCCCTTGGGCTGAGAGCTCTTTAGGTAAAAAAATTCACACCCAGTCAGTCTTTGGCCATGTACATTTCCATTGTGATTTTATAGACAGAACTTTATCTGATCTAATAGCAATGATTGTGGCTGCACAGCAATCTGGTTGGCCAGAGCACTCACTGTGTGACCTGAGTCTATTATCAATAAATTATATTAAATTAGATTTTTTTTGTACCTGGGAAAAATATGTGTCTATTTGAGCCTTTAGTCACATTCTTTTATGGGATGAGTAATTACCAAAGGTCTAGCTAAAGGACAATATTTCTCTACTATCGTAGTCTCCTCTTAGCCTGGTATTAGCTGAGTGTTCTCAGATATCCTATCAGCTCCCTTCTTTTCCATTCTTACCAGATCTTCCATAAATGTCCCCCAAAATCATATGCATAAATTATATACAGGGCGGAAAAGATGTATTTCCATCTACATAACTGTATGAAGTCTAACATAAACAACTATACAAAAAAGTCAATGTTCAATTATTCCCTTCAAAGCCCTTGGTAAACAGTAAGGAATTATAAATCTGCCTTCACTTTTGGAGCCAATAGAATACACTAAGTGGAAAACAACAGGCATATTTCTGTTTCCTTCAGACAGTGAAAAAAGAGACTGATTAAAATGCAAGATGAATATGTAGTATTTTGGTTTAAAAGATCCAAATTAACACCATTTCTTTGCTATATTTTTGGCATATTTTCCTTAAAATAAATGAGATAGAATGTGTATGTCTGGGCGTGTCAGAGAAAAGAAAGAATTCATTCACAGATTCAACAATGCTTTATCTTTAGATACTAACTTTATTTATTTATTTATTTATT